>KE373024.1:266865-277872 GCA_000418225.1 Zizania latifolia | reverse complement strand
CCCCGAGGTGCGCCCTCCTCCCTCCCAGCTTCGTCGTTTCTGCCGGAGGCTCCAACCCTGGCGATTTCTCGTTGTTTCCCCCCGCAATTTCCCTCATCTTTTTTTTTTCCGATATTTTTTCTCTCCTGTCGCGGCGCGCGGTTCCCTTGTAATTAACCGCGGGCCGGGCTGCGAATTAAGCCTTCCGTCTCCGGTTGCGTGCCCCGGAGAGGTGCGAGGTTTGTGCCGCGTGCTGTTTCTGTTCTAGCTGATGTTTCCACTGCTAATCGTTGGGACTAGGCAGGCTAGGTCGCTTTGGCAAAAAAAAAAAATTGTTGCTTTACCGCATTTGTTCTGGTCTTTCCTAGTCCATCGTCTTCCGGAGAGTCGTCAAGAAGTGCCTAGTTGCAATTTCATGTGCTGCTGTCGAGATTCGCGCGAGACAAATCAGGCAGTTCTTCAGGGGGTGGTGACTTGTTGAGATTTTGTAGTTGTTGCTGGTGAGTTCGGTTTTGTTTGTCTTGCCAGTATTCTCTTCTCTCGTTGGTGAGTCGTTCTGGTGTGATGGCTAAAAGGGAGACCTTTTGGGGGTTTTGACCATAGGTGGGAGGAGCCTTAATCTGAATGTTCAAACTCGTGTATAATTTCGTAGTTTTGTGCGCAAAAAGTTGTAGTCAAAGATTTCGTTATTGTAGGGAACTCATATTCTTGGATCAATTTGAACTCAGTATGCTGTTGCTAGCGTCCCAGGTCTTAGCTTCCCAGCCTCGGCCCACGTTCGGACGTTCATACGTATCCGATATAGCTTATAAGTGGAGAGCTCTCTCATATCCTAAAAGACCGGTCCAAGAGAGGATGGCTACTCTCCCTTATAAGCTGCTCGTAGCCCTCTTTCGTGGCCGAGGTGGGACTAAAGTTGCTAGTAACGCATAATGGCCTAGAATCCTAACACACCATCCTTCTAGGAAGCCTTCTAGATAGACATGGCGGCTGCTAGCTCTGATATCAATTATTAGCATTCCAGGCCTTAGTTTTTCGGCCTCGGTCCACGTCTGGATGTTCATACGTATCCGACGTAGCTTACAAGTGGAGAGTCCTCTCACATCTCAAAAGACCGGTCCAAGAGAGGATGACTACTCTCCCTTATAAGCTGTTCGTAGCCCTCTTCCGTGGCCAAGGTGGGACTAAAGTTGCTGGTAACGTCCAATGGTCCAGGATCCTAATAGCTGTGTACAAGTGGGATCCTATATTTAGGTTGACTGTTTTGTGCTCACAAAAGCTTTACAGTCTTGAGATTGAGATATGGCCATGATGCCTCTCAAAATAGTGAGCACTAGACACTAGGTATTCAACTATCGGAAGATTTATTTTATCGTGGTATTGTTCTATGTTTATGAAAGTTTCACAAAGATGTTTTTAGTAATTTTTTGCATTTTCTTCGTTTTATGGTATTATCTGGCTAATAAGGAAACCAAATTCCAAATTGCTTGCTCGGAGGAGAAGAATGTAGCATATAAGCATATTCTTGTCCTTCACATTTCACAGCCGACTTAGACATAAAGTTGTTAATTATTGTATCAATGCAGTAAATTAGTGCAGTCCTATTGATGCTTTGATGGCATATATATACTTTATTTTTGCCTTTTGAAGTTATTAGGACTTGCTAATATTCTTTTTTTCGTATAAAGTTGTAAGCTTTGGCGCACATAATTGAATTTTCAATTACACATTTCTGTAGCAGAATCTATTACAACTCTGAAGCCGGATTTTATTTATTTGTATTATTTTCCTCTGATTTTGATGTATGAGTTGTCTTTTAATGTACGCTGATTACATTTCCATTTTATGCAGAACATAGTTCACTTAGCCAAATGAAAGCCCTGGTGATTGGTTATTTTGAAGAGTAGAATTGTGACTGCTTTGTGAACGAATAACATATATCTACGTAGAGCACTGGAAAATGGATCGTAGAGATACGTCGGGGTTTGTTAGTGGAGGTTGCAAAGATACAAGGGACATCATTACCCTAGGATTTCTAACATGTTAGTTTTTGTTGACCAGTATTTAATCCAGAAGTAAGGTCACCTGGTACTTTTCCATAAAGTTGGGCTGGGTGTGGTCTCCAGAGATAGTCTCTAGCAATGGACCCCAGGCTTGGGCGGTCAACCTTTACTATAAATTTCTCAAATCCAAATGCATATGTTGGCAAGTTCCCTGTCATCCCTGCAGTCAACCACCCAGCAGCTTCTAGTCAAATTGATGTGCTAGCTCAGTGCAATTCATTCAGCCTGCCTAGAGGGACCAAGAGAAAGTTCGATGGCTTGTCGCTAGGTCTGGGTAACTCATCAAGCTCAGAATCTAGCAAGCAAAGCATGGGTACTGGCTGCACAATATCTTCTTCTAAGGGCAGTGATGATAGTTCTTCTACTGATTTGGGCTTGAATTATTTTACTCTGGGCAATGAAGGTATTTCCAGTCTTGATAAGCAGGCCTATGATCCTGGGAGGGCTTTGGATAAGGCTGGATTGAATCTTGAGCTGTCTTTGTCATCCCAATCTGCTATTACCGGTACAGACTTCACTGCAGCGACTGAACATAATAGCCCAATTGTGCAACCATATATTATGGACTTAGTGCCAACAGTTGATGAAGGATCTACATCTGCTCGCCGACCATCTGGTGGTCAGCTACTTTCTTTCCTTAATAAGACTGCGAAAATGCCTGAATTTTCTCCAGGGCGAGTTTTCTCAGGTAGCTCTAACCAGACTCATGGTCTAGCTCCAGCGTCAACACTGCCTCAACTGCCAAAAAGTCCAGTAGCCTGTACTTCCGGATTTGTTCATGCACAACAGCGCACCAGCATCACAAAAAATTGTACATACCCAGGATGTACGAAAGGAGCCAGAGGTTCTTCAGGGCGTTGCATTGCGCACGGTGGGGGTAGAAGGTGCCAGAAAGATGGTTGTGGCAAGGGAGCCGAGGGCAAGACAATATTCTGTAAGGCTCATGGAGGGGGGAGGCGCTGCGATTACCTTGGATGCACCAAAAGTGCTGAAGGTCGTACTGATTTCTGTATAGCTCATGGCGGTGGTCGTCGTTGTAGCCATGAAGGATGCCGAAGAGCAGCAAGAGGAAAATCTGGCCGCTGTATTAAACATGGTGGTGGGAAAAGGTGTCAACATAAGAACTGTACAAAGAGTGCAGAAGGGCGCTCAGGCTTGTGCATTGCCCATGGAGGTGGGAACCGCTGCCAGCATGTTGGCTGCGGAAAAGGTGCTCAAGGCGGTACTAATTTCTGCAAGGCTCATGGTGGTGGCAAGAGATGCACACACCCTGATTGTACCAAGGGTGCCGAGGGAAGTACACCGTTCTGCAAGGGCCATGGAGGAGGCAAACGCTGTTCAACTGAAGGTTGTACAAAGAGTGTGCATGGTGGAACCCAATGCTGTGTTGCCCACGGAGGCGGGAAGAGGTGTGTGGTACAAGGATGCACAAAGAGCGCAAGAGGTCGTACCGACTGCTGTGTTGGCCATGGTGGGGGCAAGAGATGCCAATCCTCTGGCTGTGATAAGAGTGCACAGGGAAGCACTAATTTTTGCAAGGCACATGGAGGCGGCAAACGTTGCCTGTGGGGTCACGAAGGATCTGACCATGGGGCTGGCGACGCTCCTTGTGAGCGGATTGCAAGAGGCAAAAACAGCCTGTGTGTTTATCACAATCCACAGCCAGATGACAGTCGCGTCCATGGGGCTCGACTGGGTGCTTTTGGTATCATCAGAGATGCTCCTTCTCAGGGAGATCGCCCTTCAAACACTGAAGTAAGCAGGCCCAGCATTTTCATGCATCCCGTGGAGGCTCCTCGTCGTGTGGCAGTCCCAGCTCCTGAGGGTCGGGTGCATGGTGGTAACATTCTGTCAATGTTCGCCAACGGCATGAGTTTGGGAAAGCAAACCACCAGCCACGCAGAGGAAATCCACCAATGGCATCAAGACTAGGTACTTCTGTGCGTTGCAACTGGCTGTAGCTCTTCAAATCGCTCGTCTGCGCTCTGCTCAGAGTACGCTTCGGATCATCTGGCAAGTGTCTTCTCTTCTTGTCCTGGGGTGTCAAAGATATGGTGTTGCCTCATGCTTTACTAGCAATGTTGTGAAATTGTGATAACATTAATCGTGTGTTGTTTGTAATAATAACCCATGTGAGATAAATAAAAGGGGAAAGGTGTACATGTTACATGTTCAAGTGTGAAATTCAGGTCTTGTATTGATGGTTTTGCAGTGAACCCAATATATCACTTCAGGAGTGTCCTGTTGATATATCTTTGGGACAGGTTTGAACTCTTATGTTCTTGCTGCTGCTGCTGCTGTTGTACATAACATTTGTTGAGTCTCCACTTTGTTTTCCGATCTTAAAGAAGAAATCCCATAGTTATATACTACTCCGTACTATGTGGTTACTGTATTTTCTGCTGCTGCTTCTGCTGCATCCCTGTAGTCTGTTTTTTTTGCAAATTACTGCATATTCAGAATATTTGCAGATCTGTAGACGCGTGTATTCTCTGACCTGAACATGCCTTTGAGAATTCAGATGCACGTCAAGATGAACATGCAGCATATCTGTGTGCTTCAATTCAGGTCGCTGTTCTCTCACCACACAATTCCAGTCTCCAGACACGCATGCCAGTTTGATTCCATAAACTAGACGAAGCTGTGGTGGTGACGAGATAATAATTCTTTCTTAATTGCCCTGCCAACAATTCCTCCAAATGATTGGCCTGTCAAATATGCGCTGCTGAAATGGTTCTTCTGCTCTGAACACCTGACCTGATCATCATGCTAATGGCAAGAGAAGCTGAGCACGCTTATGAAACTGATCACTGCAACCTCGCTGATACGCGTCTTCAAATACTACAAGAAACAACAACTATAATTATCATTATTGTTGTTGGCTTTGCAACACGCTGCTGCTCTCCACATCTGCTGGCTATCTGCTTAAAACAAACAGCAATTGATTTGGCCTCTGAACAATTCAGAGGAACAGAGTTTGCAACTTTCTCCTTTTTTAATAGAGGGCACGTATCGAATATACTGGTATTCAAAATAGCTTAGTATCAATATACTCGTATTATAAAATAGACGCGTACTCCATAATACAATAATGGGCAGTGTACTGTGTACACCACTGTATTAGACGGATTCGTCGAAACACGGGCACATAGGAAACGTCGGATGCAAAACGGATGGCTGGATCTATCGTCTCGGAGTCCACCGGCTGAACTGTAATGAAGGAGCTAGCTAGCGCGAGGAGGAAGAAGACCATGCATCATGCATGCATGCATGGCAAGTGGCAGCATCGTCGTCTTCAGGTGAGGTCGGAGAGGAGGAAAGGCAGATAGCAGTAGCTAGTAGCAAGTACATAGCTCTAGTACTGGCCGGGCCAGAGGAAAGCTCCCATGGCGAACTGTCTCTTGGCGTCGAGGTCGCCGGCGACGGGGAGGCCGTACTCCCGGAGCAGGCAGTCGACGCGCCACTCCGGCATCGCCTCGTAGTCCGCCTTCCTGTACCGCGGGTAGTGCAACGGCATCCGGAACCCGCCGCCGCGGCCGTCTTGGTCGCCATCGCCGCCTTGCTACATGGCTGCGGGCTCACCACGCTCGGACCCAGGGATCCCATGGCACAGCTACCTCGCAGCTACGTCTCTCTCTGCTGATCTTGGTGTTTCTTGTGTTGATGGTTGCAAGAAGCCGCTCATGAGTTCAGGGGTATTTATTTAGAGGAGAAACAACGTGTTAGTGTCTACCTTAGCTCTCCAGCCTTAGGCTACGTCGGACGTTCATGCTTATCTGATACAGTTTATAAGTAGAGAGCCCTCTCATATCTCACCCATCCCCCTATATAGACATGGCTGCTGCTAGCTCTGATACAAATTGTTAGCGTCTCATGTATTAGCTCTCCGATCTCAGCCTACGTCTGGACATTCATGCGCATCCGACACAGCTTACAAGCGGAGAGCCCTCTCACTTTCCAAAAGATCGATTCAAGGAAAAATAGCTACTCTCTTTTATAAGCTGTTCGTAGCCCTCGTGCGTGGATGAGGTGGAACTGAAGTTGCTGGCAACGCCTAATAGCCCAGGAATCTAACACAAGGCATGTTGTTTAAAACAGAAGTTTGATGAATAATTATTGATAAAACTGAGTTTATGATAATTATTTAGGAGGGAATAAATGCAACACTGAAATGAATAAATGCAAGGGAATAAACATTAGGAGGGAATGCATGATTGAAGTGTGTTTGATTAAGCTAAACGAAAGGAGACGTGAGAGAGAAATCGGGCCTTTGATTGGAAGACGACAGCAACGCCTCCCGAGATTCAGTTTTGTCAGGTTAACCTTTTCTGTTTCGACAATCATTCAGGTTTCAGAGGGTATTAACTTGCTGAAAACGCTAATTGATTGAGGAAAAATGTCAGGTCACGCTTCATTTGTGTACCTAGGTTTCGTTGCTTGCTAAGCAACCTATTTGGATATATTGGGTTCACACAAAACTCATGAAAAAAACGGAGCAATTCAATCTTGGCAAGATACCCTAGTTACCTTAGAAGTAGGAGTAAAATGCAATATTCATACATGGAACTAAATGGAATAAAACCTGGACCTCATTTGGAATGTACGTTGTTCCAGTCTCTAACACCGTCTGCATATGCCCGTCCATATACTCCGCCGTCCCTGACGACGTCCACCTATGTCCATCCATTTGCATGACATTTGCTATCATTTTCATGTTAAATTTTTTGAATTTCAATTTGGATTGTGGTGTTTGAAATTGTGGATTTGATTATGGTTGAATTCTATTGTTAGAAATATTGTTGTTTGAGATGTTGTGGTGTGAAACATTGAGTAAACATGTAAAATCTATAGAAAAAGAAGAGAAGAAGAAATAGGAGCCCTAAAATAGAGGCTGCTGCTACAGTTGGAGGCGAAATAGGGACTTCTCCTAGAGTTGTTCTAAGCTAATACTCTTGTTTATATATGTCGTTTTGAACTTATATAGAAAAATTTAAAAACTAACTCAACTAATTTTATTGTCTCTTATTTATTATGCTTTAAAAAATATTAGTTTTATTTGTGAGTAGGGTAACATTTATTTGCTAGGGCAAATATGGAGAAAAATATTAAAAAAAGCTAAAAGTTATAAAAAACCTATATTTAGGAGACGAGTCTAAAACAACTTATATAATAATCGATATAGTAATTTCTACATGTGTTTGGGCCGAGAGAGTATATATAATACATGTCACCTAAAAACTTAGATCTAGAAATATTATTTTATTTTTTCTATTATGCTTTTAATGTTATGTACAAATTAGCTCTTATACAATACCTAGTTTGTTATATTTTCTTATTTAATATATTACCATATCATATTTTATTCTATTATTTAATGCTATAAAAAACTATCCTAGTACCATTAGACTGCCCTTACTCATCTACCTGACAATTTGTTCGAGCCATCAATAATAACGTTGATTGATAATTCCTTGGAGTGTCTAACAATCAGATTTCTTCAGTCGGAGCTGGTGAGCCACTGATAGACTTTGATTGGCGTTTGCTTGTAAAACAGAGAAAGCACATATGTGCTGCTGCTACCAAAGCCTGGCCTCCATCACTCCATGGTTCATGAAAATGTGCCCCACCTGTGATTTATCAGCTTCATTAATCAGCTTGCTTCTCCCAGTGAACCTGCACTGACTGTCAATCTTCCAGATGTTGTTCACGTCTGTTCCCCCAGAATCCTTATAGGGGCCATTTCCAAGTGAGGACTCAGATAATTCAGACTGCACAAATCACTCTAGGAGAGTAATTTTCACTGAGTTACTGGCCTGGCATTTGCTGGTTTCAGTGAGCTTTCATACTGACGAGTGATGCTGATGACTTCACTCCTGTGGGCAGCATTTGCACAACGTTGTTAAGTACTGCAGGTTGTGAAATGCTCTGTACTTGAGTAGGAGCACATCACAACGTTAGCACGTACGGAGTAAATTTTTTTCAGGGCTCGTCACGACACTCAAATTATTCTGTACTCTGGTGTGTAAGCCCTGGTCGATTTGATGCCTGTCTCCGGTTTTCTCCACTGGCCTTCGCAGGCAAGCTCTAGCGATGATGATGCTTCGACTGAAGCTGAAGTTCCGAACCGCTCAAAATCTTCAGCTGGGCTTTGGGTTTTTTCCTCCGGTCCAAGATTCCCTGCCTGTTCGAGCACAAGCATCACAGTCTTGCCTGTTCCCGCATTCAAGAAGCTTTCACAAATTTCACTACTGGTTGATGACTTGATGCTGCTGTTGCCCCTGCACAGGTTTCTGTATTTCGTCTGACAAGTTTTCTTTGGATCCTCTTGGAAATTGCTCGAAATTTTTTACTCCTGGTAAAGTTTCAGCCTGCCCTACACTGCTACTACATACTGTATGAAGATCACTTGCAATGGAGAGTAGGACACTGCTTCTTTGTTCAGCTGTTGCGTTGATGAAGAATGCATTCTGCTGATCAGATGCAGATGCAGGGAATGAGGCTAGCTACAAGCCCAAAGAGGACCAGACAAGCTTGCACTCCTATCAGATCACACCCCTGTTCTGTTTGCTGGGACACCACATGGGACAAAACAAGAACACAAGAAACACCCAAGGCTCAACCACATGCACCACCCTTGCCTGCATCTGCATCTGCATGCATGCTTCCAACCTTGGCCATGGAACCATGCACTTACCAAGGAGATGGACACACACAAGATGACACATTTACTGCCATTGCAAAATACTCCTACTACCAGTACTAGCAGGAGTGGTAGATTATTGTTGCTTGAGAGAGTCCAAGAGTTGCAGGCATGCTGCATTACAGGCAGCTCAGTCAGTCAGTGAATCACACCCCCATACTACCACTATCTCTATCTCCCTGGCAGCTTTAGAATCCAAAACAGTCTAAACAATGACTTTAAAGCCGGCCATATCATCAAAGAGCAAAGCTAAAGTCCAAAATGGCATCCACAAAAAGCTAAAGTTGTGAACATACCACTAGAAAAATTTTTATTGCTACTAGACATTGGGTTTCTGTAGGATCAACAAAGTCATGCATTGGTCTCTGTGCAGAATGCCCATATACAACTCCCTCCTTACTTCATCATACGGCATCTCAGGATTCTTTTCAAACTTGGCGATATTTCTCGAATCTGTTACAGTTTATAACTTGTTTGCTGCTAAAAGTCTGGAAAATTTTCTGACAAGTGCCTTGTAAAGAAGATAGAAGACCTCAATGTCTGTAATTTCTGTTTACTGTTTGTTTTCATTTGGCAAGTATAGATGTCAGTACTGAGTGCTGACACAGTAGTAGAAGTACTTCCTATGATCTAATTGCATGTTCTTGCAGATGCTGCAGGTGAAAAGCGTGAGGCATAAATAAATTTGCTGGCTTTGATGAACAGTGTAGCGAGCATTTCGGCTTGTCTGAATACTGTTTGCTTTGGGGGCTAAGCTAAGTATATAATAGCTTTGCAATCTTTAGTAGTAGCTCATAATTAAAAAAAAGATGGTTTATGTCCTTTTCCTTTTGCTGATCAACTAGAGCAGTAGTAGTAGCCATCCTTTTCCCTTCTTTTTGGTGCTGATTGATTTACCGTACCCGGCGTTTAAATCAATGAGATGAGACAAAATGGGAATTACCAAGCTGTTATTAGACTGCTGAATGGTGAAACCAACATGCCAACCCGGATTCAGTGCCAGAACATGTCTATAGATTTTTAGAGATGAAAGTGAGAACTGAGAAGACATTGCTGAAAAGTGCTTCCAAGCTCACACCATGAAATTTTGATTTCATCTGTTTTAAGGCTCTCGCAGTCCTTAGTTTCTGGATATCATTAAGTGTTTATGGCTTTGATAATGACTTGAGAAGATTAACACAACTTGTAAATCGGAGCAAACGAGTTCATGTACAGGCACAGTTTCTCACACACAAAAAGATGAGTGGATGAATGAAGGTGCATGTCTGGCTTTGTGCAGCTGCTGTTTCCTCCCCTCTTTCCCCCTTCTCGTCAGGCGGATTCGGTGCGTGATCGCAGTTGCAATGCCAGCCACCTGAGCCAGCAAAAGATAGTAGTACGTACGTGATGAGCTTGCATGGATGTTTCATACTGTTTCCTCTCCTTTTGTTCATGGGAAAAGAAAGACACATACATGCTCATCCTTTTGGTGATATTCTGTTTAGCTTTGTTAGTGGTGTGTTTAATCTTTCTCTGTAAGTCTGAAACTTACAGAAATTTTATAGGAGTTTCAGGCAAATCTAATTTTAACAGAAATTCAGAAAAAAAAAACTTTGGTTGTACAGTAAATTCTCTCGCATTCACACGAGCAAGAAAGAGGGAAGTGGTCATGATAGCATCAGTTCCATCAGTTCAATCCTGCTTTTGACATGCATCCAGCTGAACCCTGAAGAGAGGCCCCCTCCCTCCGATGGATACCTGCCTCAAGCAAACCCAGAGCAGATCAGCAAGATAACCTAGGTGAGCTGAGGTGACTGATAAAATAGCATATCTGTAGGGACTGTACTGCCTGCCAATCTGTGGCCTGAATCATCATCTGCCCACTTCACCCACCATGCCCTGTCTCTTGGTACCTGTAGGAGCACATTTCAAAGGAAGATATGAAAATTGCAAAGGGAATATAAGTAGGGTTGGAAAGTCGAGACTTAGGCACCGCTTGATCATATGGACTAAACTTTACTATTTTAAAGTATTAAACGTAGATTATTTACAAAATCCATTAATAATCAGTGAATTATTCGCGAGACGAATCTAATGAGTCTAATTACGTCATGATTTGATAATGTGATGCTACAGTAAACATTTGCTAATCATGGATTAATTAGGCTTAATAGATTCGTCTCGTGAATAATCCTCCGATTCTGCAATTGTTTTTATAATTAGTTTACGTTTTGTCCTTCAAATTAATGTCCAAACATCCGATGTGACATGGACTAAACTTTAGTC
>KE373024.1:229267-241477 GCA_000418225.1 Zizania latifolia | reverse complement strand
CTTGTTAAGGAACTGTCCGAGTTAAAGAATAGTCAGTTTGATATGACATTCATTATTTATAGCGGTCTTAACAAACAAACAAATAGTGAATTGAACTCTATTTTTATCCTTTCTATAGCCAAAGTCTAGTAATCAACTACTCCAGTGTACCAGAATGTAACAAGTTTTAAAGTTTAAAATTTATCCTAAATATAGCAACCTAGTATTTGTAAAAGTTAATTTTACCTCCAAAATAGTTATACTATCTATAAACTTGATTGCTTATTACTCTACCTAACTACTTCTAAACTCACACTCACTCATCCCAAGGAAGATACTATAGTCTTCTTAGTCATCTCCTTAATACACTTGCTAAAACCTAAAATTTAATATATTTTGTGACGGAGGAAGTATTAACTATCAGAACCAATTAGAATACCCAGCAGCATGGTTTTCATGATTTTGACATCTACGTAATATATATGTTCTTCATGGAAAATATATTTTACATTCTTACTAATTGGGTGAGATTTCAGTGAAAAGTAGATGATGGTTAGGATATCAACTTTGTAGCAAACACTGTTAATTTGGATGTTTTCCTTATCCTAACAGTATATAAGCATATATATATATATATATATATATATATATGTATAGTACAGTACAGTACTGTGACTGTCCATTTTGATGTGATTTCCATGTGTTATGTGATCATCAGTTATTTAATGGCATGTGCTTGCACTGCCACAAATCAGGCAATCATTCATGTTTCATAAGTGGCATCCAATTCCCAGTTTTAATTTGAACCAGGAACGATTAACTGGATTGCATGCCTAATAACAATAATGGCTGTTCAGGGCTTGAACCGCCAATGATTATTCGGGGACCAGACAATTGCAAAGTCCGCTCACTACACTTAGTTTAATATCAACCAGTTTCTTAGGACATTCTCAACCCTTCATGTCACCTAGTGTATATGGTATTAAATAAACTGTCATGTAAGTAAAAAGTTGATGTGGCAAGCAAGTTAATTGGGAGAGAGAGGAAAAATCATAGAAACTATGTCTAATGCAAAAAAACTAGCTCTTCACGAGAATCAAGAAAAGCAAATGAGTGAATTGGAAGAGAAATGAGAGAGAAAATAGATGATTGGATGAAAATATTTTTTAAAGAAACTATCCATTAAAAATGTGGTGTCAATGAATGATGTTTTATTCTCTTCATCTAAGACATCATAGACACTATGGGTTGGAATTGCCCTTAGCAATTAGATCGTGTTAGATCAGTTTTGATTATATATATAATCTTCTGCATGCATTAATGCCATATAATATTTGGGTGTTCTCTAGAACGTACATCCACAGTAGCTGCAGCTTAAAATAGAACGTACAACAATCCTTTTTCTTTACTGTTAGCGGTTCATGAACAACATTATATCCTTGAAACCCAGTATACATGTACGTACATATACGGGGAGGTAAAAAATAAATAAAGAAGAGGAAATAATCATCAAGCTGCTGGAAGCTGGGGTCGCGATTGAAAAATTTGCAGGAGCCGTTCTGACAAGCATGCATGCATGCATGCATGCAGCATCGCCCAGCAGGCACGCGTATAATTGTTTGCCCTGCAATTCTGTTTCGTGGTCACCGGCGCTAATGCAGGATGCTCCTTTGTCGTCTAATTGTTGTTCGCTTGTTCCCCTGACGGATCTTTCTTCCCTCTCGTCGTCGATCTGCAGGATCAGGCCGCCGAACAGTCTGCTGCCTTTGCCTGCCGGCTGGCCGGCCGCCGGCCAGCCAGCCTCCGTGTACGTACCTACATGCAACGATGGCCGCATGCATCATATCTCTCATGCAAGTGACTCTGCATGCCCTTGCAATACTGGTACCACCTACTACTACAGGCCTCCGTATATGCTTGTAGTATCATCCATCCATCCATGTATTCATCAATTCATAAGCTGCTGCATGCATGCTGTTATCCTAGCTAGGGTATATGTTGCCACTGCATCTACAGTTCTTCAAGAGAGGGAGGGAGAGAAGTAGTTGAAGGGGCATAAATGGAGAAGTAAATGTGCAAGCAGGGATGAGGAGAGAGAGAGAGAGAGAGAGATGAGGGGTTGCATTGCATATGGTTGATACAACATGCATGATCCTCTTAATAGGGCCTGCAGCAGCATATTTATGTGTTACTTAACTATGCCATGACTTCTCCGTGTCTTGTATCATTCAATCTCCTCTCATGCATTAGTAATGAAGTGGAAGAGAGAGTTATATGCGTACATAACTCCTCTTCCTCAGCTCCTCCTACTGCCCCCACGCATAGGAGGGAGACAGAGAGAGCTAATGAGCAAGTAGCAAGAAGAAGAGTAAAACCCAAATTTATTAAATTGAGCAGGAAATTAAAAGACGTACTCCTACTTGTCTAGTTAGAATTCAAACAGTTCAAATATAATAGGTCTTGAGTTTTAATTTAATCTCCTTGATTTGAATCATTAATTTCAGGTGTTCCGGAAACACATATGGATGTGACATCTATATATACACTGTAGATCAGAGCTGCATGCTGCCCGTCACTCGCTATACTACTATACTATACGATGTATAGGGATATATCTACGATTCCTTTAATTTCCACGAACAGGTAGCCATGACTGAGTGTTGCCATTTCATGTGTAGTAGGTGCAATATAATCTCTCTATGGATGTATGGGCATCACCCAAACTGCTATGAACATGCATGCTCAGCTGGCCGCCGGCGACGATCGAGAGCAGCTAGCTAGCGTCCCCCACGCCGGCCTGTTCCGTCAGTAGTGTGTGTGCCATGCATTATTTGCACATGCATTTCTGTGCCATACGGCTTGTCCGCATGCGTTTGTTTGTGTCCACGATGGCATGTGTATGTGTACTGGCACGCATCCTCCGTTGATTTTAATGCGATTAACACACACTCACACGTACAGGGCTACAGGCATATACATCGACCGTTACTACGTACGTGGATCGCGCACACAACGGCGAATACACTCAGTAGACACATGCTCAAATATTATTAAGACAGAACGGAAAAAAAAAACAACTATGCATGCATACATGTTTCTCTCAGGAAGATCCACTCGGTGTTATGTTTATTTCGTATAACTCTTCTAAAGTTCGTATTGTATCCATAAGGACCTCCACATTCAGCAAACAAAACTAGACATAACAAATAAAACCAGCTGATGGGACACACACACACACACAGAGAGTACATACATCAACAGTATTTCGTAAAAACACTACTGTGTTTATCACCTCCAGGCCAACCTGTCATGCACGCATTGCCTGCGATCGAGTAGAGCTTGTCAATGTAGGGTAGGCAAGATGCATGCGAGTTTAATACGTTTAAGGAAGCAACAGAGTATCAGAAGCTTAAACTTATATAAGGGAGGGAGGACTACACTCACATTGTACTCTGAGAAGATGCATACAAAGTGAAGAGATTGGGCACCTACTTTACCTATTTAAATGCGCCACCGTGATGTGTCGTTGCTCTTGTCGCTTCCTTTTGTTAAGCTTGCGGTTTATGGCATTGAAAAGCTCTTAATAAGTGCAGTACTGTGTTTAAGGTACGAGGGATGCATTCAGGTGAAAAATAATCTAGGCAACTTTAGCTGCCGATTCAATGTTAATTCTCATTTAGCTCAGAGTTCCTTAACATGTCATCACTACTGACTGCTCATATATTGCACTGATTAGCAGCTTCAATGCAGTGGTCCAAAAGAACTGATTGACATGAGACATACACAAGAAGACACACAACAATTCAGCTAAACACTTTACATCGATCCACTTGTTTAGAAAAGACATACACATGCAGACATACAAGTGAAGCTGGATAAACACTTTATAAACAAGAGCTAGCATGCTTAATTTCTAGTACAGACATACACAAGGAGACATGTTAAAGGGGGTAGATATGTACTTTGTCTATTTATTCTCCTTTTTTCTGAATCTGTTTTAATTTTCTTGGACTTTTCTATAGTAGAGACATACACAAAGAGACATGTTAAAGAAACATATAGCAGTTTATTGTATTTGCAGCTTTACACATGGGCAAAACGAATGTTAGAAAGCAAGGTGGTAGTGAGTTTTACGTATTTATGTTAACCACTTGACTCTTAGCAGTCTTTTGTGTGGCAGGGGAAAAAGAATGTTCATCAGAAGCGATCAAGTACAACTGTCATTTACAAACCCATTCAACTTTAATCAGTTAATGTCTATACTTAAAATTTTTAGCCCATATATAGCCTTTGGGAGGCTAAAACAATTTATGGATGGTTTTGTTGGGATGACATGAATCCTTGTAGCATGTATATATAGTTGTACGTACATATAGTACTCCGGCCTTGCAGCAGCGGCGTAGTTTATGCCATTTTTATTGCCATAGTAATATTTAAGCTCGCTCCTCTTTCATCTTTATTTCTTGTATTCGGCACAGTGCGTGTGGGTGTATATCTTTTTTTAGAACTTTGCTTCAATAATGTTAGTTTTGATGTAAGTCTCAAATTTGAAAGAAAATGTAAAACTTAACACAAATATAAGTACATGCTACTTTGTTGATATTTATGGTCCAGACCTACTGTCACTTGGAGGGGAAATAAAAATTTGCAGATCAACAAATATATGTTTTTAGTACCACACAAGTGGTACCATTGGATTTATATCTGAAACTACTTTTGTACGATGTTCGTTGATTACACAGTAGTTCATGATATAGTACTATACTATACCTCCATTCTCAAATAGATAAGACATCGATAAAATCTTCAATTTCAATTCACATGTCTCTGTGTTACCTTTTCTATTTATATATATTTATAAAAATGTAAAATATATAACTATATGAAAATATTTTTTATGATAAATCAACTAGTATTATTTTTCTTATATCAAATTCTAATATTTTAAAATTTATTAAATTTCGAGGTTTGATAAATGTATTCTTGGATGACATGCATCCTTTTAAGAATGAATGTAGCATTATATAAAAGATATTAATAGGCAAAATTTAATATTGGAGACCGCATCAAACACATGTAAATGGGTATGCATATATCTATGCATGTCGATTAACTTTGGCACTGGAGAGAGTTAAGAATACCTTTTTCGGCTGATAGGCGAGGTTAACGGCAATTTGTAATTTGTGCACCTTATGATATGGATGATGGTTATTTAATAACTTACTTGTAGCTCACAAAGCACAACACTACTACAATATTCAAGTTCATTGTTTCATATATAGCAAATTACTAATAAAAGAGTACAATTACAACATTATCTAAATGACAACAAGTTTAAGTAAAATTTTAAGAAAAATATAGGACAAATTATTAATGGGGCAAACCCGTGCAGTGGGTGCTCGCGGTTTCAAACCAAACCCTCGTCCGATCCGATCCTAATCAGATATCTGAACATATGAATATAAATTTAAACTCAAGCCAATGTATGTCAGTTTTCCAAGCTAATAATCTAGCTTTGTCCTTGCTAGCTTTGATGTCATGTTCTCTGGACTGGTAGCTAGACAGTGATAATCCGGCGAGTGGTTATCGATTGTCGGTAGTAGTAGTTGCTGATCAGTTACCTCAAACTACTTGCCGGTGAGATGCTTGAAAATCAATTTCTGCTAACTACGCTACCCGACGAGATGGTTGGAAGGCATGACCTTTTCGGTTAATCCTGTTTGTTAGCTAGCCTATACATTATATATTCTACTATACCTGGATCTGATTCTGGATGCGTACATGTACGTGTCGCTGTCACTAGCTAGGTAGCATGCATAATTAAATACTACTCGCACATATAGAGATGCCATAGCAACATGTACATGTATTGATGTATGCAGCTACTATATATATAGTTAGTACTTAGTAGTATATGCTTTGGAATATTGTTAATTGGCTACAGTTTCTTTCTGTGCAGAAAGCTAGGAGTAGCTAGCTATATTAGCTGAGGTATGTACGTACGTATGTGCAGGCCGGGTACATGTACGACTACACGTCTACACTGGTCTACTCACGCAAATCCAATCTCTTTCAACTAGCTCTGTATATACATGTATGTATGTATGTATATGCGTGTGTATAGCTACGTTCGTACGTGCAGCATGAGAGGCAGGCAAGCATGCAGAGACGACAGCGACTGGGCCGGGGTGCAGGGATCAGATTTCAGATCAGTTATTTGATCAGAGAGTGTAAATTACATCGGCCGGCAGGTAAATGCAATGCAAGCAGCATGCAGGCATGCATGGACCGTTAAAATAAAGATACATATATGCATGAAAAAATTGTACGTTAATGCGACGCCCGCTGTCGTGTAGAGTATTTGTGATCCGTAAGAAAGATGGTACTACGGCTCTCGATCAGAACTGGGACGAGGCAGTCAATTTGCAGGCAGCAGGCTGTTGCAAAGTTAAGAGCCCTTCACTGTACGTTTGGCTACATGTAGTAAACGTCACTGCAGTAGTGTGTCATTTGTACGTACATGATCTGATCTGATCGATCAATAATCGATCGCCAAAGCCGGAGACAAGGCGCAGCTAGCTGCATGCATGCATTGTGTATGTAGTACTACGCTCGATCGTATGGAAAAAGAGAGAGAAAACAGCAGATTAATTTAGAGTATATAGCACAATTGCACAGTGCCACTGTTGAACTGGCCGTTGTTGGCTTGTTGCACACACGGATCTTAGTGCATGTAAACTGTAGATAGCGGTTTAGTGAAAAATCAATCACGGTGGAGGTGCGAGTAGACCGTAACACGTCAAATGTAGGATCGACATATACGGTATCGAACTATGCTCTATCCTTAGAACATGTACAATTAAATATATAAATCTTGATTTAGGATAAATGAAAAAACTTCTTTTGGTTGTTAGTTTATGACGACATTTTTACTAGTTAGTTCTTTTCATTAATTTATGATATTGTCTCTTTCATAATGACTTTACTTTTGAAACAAAGTTGACAAATAAGTGGTAAGAGTAAAATTAAAACCAAAACACCCTTATTAATAAGTGAGTATTATTATAGAGTGAGAGGTGAGAGGTATTAAAGAAATAAAAATTTCTTTATTTTTGAACTGATAATAAGTAAAAAACTAGAAATTAAGTTTTTTTAGAAAAAAAATAAAAAGCTAGAAATAAAGTATTTTTAAGATAGTGAAGTATGTACTAATAGAAACGCCATATTAATATTTACTGACCGAGGGAGCGAAAATTTGATTGTATAAAAAATATTAATACACTTATTTAAAATTAAGATACCACAATATTTCTACCTATATGCATGTATATTTAATAACGTTTACCAATATGTTATGATTAGAAAGGGTAATGATCAATTGTATATTACAGGGCAGGTGTACCAATGTTACTGAACGTGAGAACGTCTACCGTGCATGCCTTCAGTTCGGTCAACTCGGAGATCGATCGATCGATCGATCGGCTTGCATGGTTAATTTCACAAGCAAGCAACGAGACGATCCACGAAGGTGGATTAAACCTAGCTACTCCACTTAGTTGGCAGAGCTAGGCAGCCTAGCTAGGCCGCTGCAGGTACAGAGAACGATCGTACGCATGCAAGCACAGTCGCCAAGCTTGATGCAGACATGATGCGTAGTACTGGTCAATGAAGCTACATGCAGGCTAGCTTCTCAGGCCTCGTTGTACGTGTACATGTCGTTAATTGTTGCCTGCGCGACCTATCGATCGAGATATCTTTCGGGATCGTCGTCCCCGGCCGGCCACCGCCGGCCGGCTGTACTGATCTGCGCCGCCGGCGCGCGGGGCAGGGTGGGCGGCAGGGGTGGGGCACGCGCGCGCGGGCGGCCGCATGCATGCATTCACGTACGCCCGGCTGCTAGTTACATCTATGTCCAGTCTGCCAAAGGCTACCGATGTAAACTACATGTGTGTTGATGGAAAATAAGTGGTAAAATTCCTCATAAGTTAATTTTGTTTTTGATTATACGAAGAGATTTTTATAGTGTCCAATGGTTTAGATTTAAAATTTGTGACCTCTTATCTTCTAGAGGTAACAGGTCATATAACCTTCCTACCATAAACATGGGCCCACATGCATACAAAATAAATACTTTCTATGCAACTAATACTAGCACCCAAAACATTAATTTAAAATCCATTAATTTATGTGTGGGCCCATATGCATAGAGATTACTTTCCCTAATTAAGCAATCTACTTAATAAATCATGCATGCAAACTTCATAAGCAGAATAAATCTTTTCCATGCAACATATGTTGGCGCGCGTAACAATTGAAATTCTTTAATTTATGTGCGGGTCCATATGCATAGAGATTACTTTCCCTAATTAAGGGATTTACTTGATAAATCATCCATGTAAATTTTTGACTCTTTTCCTATTACAACGCAGATCTACTCGTATCTTAGTGGATTAAATGCTTTGAATTAAAGCACAGGTGTAGGTTCGAGCGTTAGATTTTTTTGAAAAACAGAACACTTTGAAAATTCAAAAATTTATTTCAGAAATCTTTAAAAAATCGTATAAAATTTGAAAATTCACATGTGTCATGTAATTTTGTCATGCACGTGCTTATCTACTTCTTTAATTGAACCGTGCAATTTTTCTGTGATGTGCACTACTATTCTAAATTGAAACACGGCTTCACGCCACAGATTGGGGGAGCAATGGGATTTGGTGACCGGCTACAGCCGGTTAGACCTTTTTTAATTTTAATTATTTATTTTAAATGCTCTTAATCAACGGTCAGATTTACTCTAACTATTACTTTCCCAAGAGGTAACGGGGGCACCGTAACTGAATTATTTTGTAACGAGATTAACCAACAAGCATAACATAATTAGAGCTTCTTTGAAACAAATAATTTTACAATAAGATGTCTATAGAAACCAATTCAATTCTCATGGGATTCAAAAACAAATCGGACGTTTCAGAAGAAGCACAAGATTCTTGAGACAGCTAGGGCCCAAGAGACCCGCATTCAAGCTGCAGCATGGGCATCTCAGCTCAAACGAACACACTCCAGCCGTCTTTTCCCGCCATATTTATTGCACTTGGCCCAAAAACATGACTGTACAACACATGCACAACGGTCTACTCTCTCTCTAAACCGGAATGCTTAAAAGGGGCAAAAGATTCTTCATTTTCGCAAACATTCCCTCCTATACCTCTTCTTCTCCGATCGCAAGCTACCCATATTTAGAGTTTTAGACACCAGAAGTGGCCGGCCGGTGTTCAAAGTTCGTCTAGCTAGCTAGTTATTAGCGTACTTGGAGCTAGCTAGCTAGCTGCTGAGATCAGTCGATCGATCGATCAATGGCGGACGGTGGCCTGTGCGAGCTCTTCGCCGACGACCTGTTCAGCATCATCGAGACGTGGGAGGAGTGTATCAGCAGCGGCGCCGCTGGAGCGGCGGCTTCTGCTGCTGATGCTGCTGCCGGCGGTGTCCCCAAGGCAGGGAACGCTGTCGTCGTCGGTGCCAGGACCGCGGCGAACGCTCGCCGGCGGGAGGGCCGCGACGAGGAGAAAGGCCGCGGCGGCCCTCCGGCGCAGAAGAAGCAGAAGGGGCAGTCCTCGTTGACTCTGCTGGCCGCGGCGGCGGCGGCGACGTCGGACAACGAAGGTGGGCCTGCGGCGAATAAGGTGTCGCACATCACGGTGGAGCGAAACCGGAGGAAGCAGATGAACGAGCACCTCTCCGTCCTGCGCTCGCTCATGCCATGCTTCTACGTCAAGAGGGTAATTACTAATCCGTGACATGTACACTAGCTACTAATTAATTACGAACGGTTGTATGATTGAGTTGCATGCATGTATCTACATGCATGATACAGAACTAGCAATTAAATATGCCACGTTGATGCTGCAACAAGCTTGTACGTAGGGCCCTAACTTGCTGTAGTTTGTTCTTAGTACTCTTGCATTGCATCATTTGAGAGAATCTCTAGTACGGTATCACTACCGTACAATTCAAACGAGTGAGTGAGTTATCGTGATGTGATTGTTATTGCTCATATATGTATGGAGATTAATTATTTGGAGAGAGATCAGTGCAAAACCAAATCAATTAGCAAGTGAAGTTAACTAGGAGTAACATATATACATATATGCTGTGGAAAATGCAGGGAGACCAGGCGTCGATCATAGGAGGGGTGGTGGACTACATCAAGGAACTGCAGCAAGTTCTGCGCTCGCTGGAGGCCAAGAAGAACCGCAAGCAGGCGTACGCCGACCAGGTGCTCATCAGCCCGCGCCTCATCAAGTCCACGCCGCCGATCAGCCCGCGCCTCGCCGCCGTGCCGATAAGCCCCCGGACACCGACCCCGGGCAGCCCGTACAAGCCTGCCCACGTCGGCGTCGGCGCCGGCGCACGCCCACCGCCGCACCTGGCTACCGCGACGTCGGCCTCGTCAGCCTACAGCCACAGCATGTCTCCGGCCATGACGCCCACGTCGTCCTCGTCGACCACGACGACGACGCAGTACTCGCACCACGAGCTCTCGCCGCAGCCGCCGGCGCCGCCGTTCCTTCCCACCCTCGACAAACTCGTCACCGAGCTCGCCGCCCGCAGGCCCTCGCCCGGCGGCGGACTCCTCGTCCCCGACGTGAAGGTGGAGTTCGCCGGTGCGAACCTGGTGCTGAAGACGGTCTCCCAGCGCGCGCCGGGTCAGGCGCTCAAGATCATCGCCGCCCTGGAGTACCTCTCGCTCGAGATCCTCCATGTCAGCATCAGCACCGTCGACGACATCACAGTTCTCTCCTTCACCATCAAGGTATGTATATATACATATACACGCACAACCTGCATGGACCATGGAGATCTCTGATCTCCATTGTTGCATCTCCCTAGCTAGCTCATAAGCACCTATATATTGACCATTAATTGTTAACCCTCAACCTGAAGCTACTTGTTAGGATAGGACATGTTCATTTCATGTAACGAACAGCACGCTGCTACAGTAAACACACCGCCTAGTGAACCATCAACGGCTAATTGTTCATGTGTCCTGAATGGATCGCCATCTTTGGGCCATGATTCCTGCTCACACATATCGGCATATCGTGTTTAAAACTTCCAAATATTCGATAAGTTTCATAAATGTGGGCATGCATGCAGCGTGTATAGGCCAGGTTCTGTCCGGACTTGCATTTCTAATGTAGAGCTCAGAAGCACAGTATATATATGTGTGTACACTGCGAACTAAACAGGCTCGATCTAGTATTTATTACTATATAATCACACTTCTGTATATGCTTCCCTATAGTAGTACATCACATCTCTCTGCAAGAGCTCAAGAAATTACCAGAGCCCCAGAGGGTATAAATAATATGCATATATACAGGCATATATGTATGTCGCCGATGCATTCAAAGTTGGGAGCTAGCTGAGCTATACATGAGCAGTGGAGCTACACAGCACAAGCTGGGAATATATGTACGCAAGAGTACAAGCTACAGCAAGCTAGCTGTAGATCGAAAACGTCGTAGAATATAATTAACACTGTGGTACTACGTACTAACTACTCTTAGCTTGCAGTTGCATGTATGCAACATCGACAATAATTCAGACATCTTAAATGTGTTCACTTCTGTGCATCCGACAGTATTATTTTTCGAAATTTTTTAGATGAGCTAGTTCTGTTGAATTGTACAATGTGCATGTCAACATAATGGCCGACATGGGCATTGATCGATCCAGCTATTATTATACGGACAGTACATATATACTTATATTAATCAGAGAATGAACTTTAATTTTGCATTGCTTGATCGATTGATCGATTCGTTTGTGTGTATATGCAGATTGGGATCGAGTGCGAGCTGAGCGCCGAGGAGCTGGTGCAAGAAATTCAGCAAACCTTCTTGTAACGTACCGTACCTACGGTGGTTGGATACCGAGCTAGATGTAGCTTTAGTGCATGCATACGTATGTATATACGTACGTTCATCATGCGTGTGCTATAGTTAATATATAGCTTGTGTGGCTTAATTTGCAGGGACCAACCGGCCCGTATTTAAGCTAGAGGCACGTAGAGAGAAAGCTTGCACGATTGGACATAGATATAAATGCAATGCAAAGCTACACCATGCATTCATGCATGGCTTGTTTCGATGATCTCTAGCATGCTGCAGTGCAGTTGCTAGTGGGAGTATTACGGATGGCTAATTTTTCTCTCTCTCACATATTATATAT
>KE373024.1:204273-216016 GCA_000418225.1 Zizania latifolia | reverse complement strand
GTGTCGCAGTCGCGCGGGAGGGTGGCGGCGGTGTCGCTCGAGGAGGTCGGCAAAAGGTTGTGGCGCGGAGGGCCGGAGGCCGGTGGGGCGGCGGAGATAAGGAAGGGAGGAGAGCTGGCGGTGGGCGGCCAACGGGAGGGCGCCACGTGGGAAAAGAGATCAGTCGTCGAGGCGGGCGAGCGGCTGCAATTGCGCGCGCTTTCCATCGATCGATCGCTTGTTTTTTTTTTCCCTGGTGGTACAGGTACTCGCGTAGTACGCGACGGCAACAGCGCGCGTACGTCGTCAGTACGCCGGCGTGTAGTACGTGTACGTTCTCTCCGGCGACCGCCGTCCGGTGGCTCGCCGTGACGCCGTTCCGGCGGCGGCGGGTGTCCTGACAGCGCTGGACTGAGCCAGTATGCTGTTTGGGCCTAGTTCAGAGGCCCAACTTCTCAGTCCACCCCCAGATCGATAAATTCATCGTGGAGGAAGAAATACAGTATGATCAAATGCAATAAATAAGGTTTTTTTGTTGAAAACGGCCCATATATAGTCGAAAGTTTAAACTTGAATTTTGAAACTGGTTATTTTAGTCCAAAGAACTAAAACTAAGCTGAATGTTCAAACTCCCCATAAATTTGGACCGAAAGTAAATGCATTCCCTTAATTTTGGTATCCTCGATCACATCCAATCAATCTGCAGGAATTCCCGAGCTGGAAGAAAGTAAATGGAATTATTGCCTTCCATTTCGATTAGCAACAAATCTTGTATAAAATGGAGCACCCTCTCCTCGGCGATGACCACCAACCAACACAAGATCACAAGTCAGCCAGTGAGTCGCAGCTAGCTACAATGGCAAGAAGCGTTTGTGCTGCCGTCCTTGGACTGGCCGTGGCCGTCTTCTGCACGGCGACGCTCGCGACCGCGACGGAGTGGACCGTCGGCGACGCCAAGGGCTGGAGCTTCGGCGTCGCCGGCTGGGAGAACGGCAAGGCCTTCAAGGCTGGCGATGTGCTCGGTGAGTCACAGCCAGTGAACTGATCAGAAAGATTAGATTTTTGTTGGCCGGACTAACAATGGAGGGTGAGTGTTGGATCGATACGTGTAATGCAGATTTCAAGTACGACGCGCAGATGCACAACGTGGTGCAGGTGGACCAAGCCGGGTACGACGCGTGCGCTGCCGGCGCTGGCTCCAAGACCTTCTCCTCCGGCGACGACAAGATCGCCCTCGCCGCCGGCAGGTCCTTTTTCATCTGCAGCTTCCCCGGCCACTGTGCAGCAGGCATGAAGATCGCCGTGGCCGCCAAATGAAATAGACGTCGATCCATACATACATACGATGGCCGTCTGTCCGAAAATAATTTGCCGTCGTTTCGATTTTAGTTTTGCCATGGCAACACAAATATACATCCGGAAAGACGGAGCAACTGCATTCTTTGTTATATGATCCAAATCTCTGTTGTCTCAATGGAACAATTCTAGCCTTTTGATCAACTTTTTCCCGATCACATCGAAGACGTCTATGTTAGATCTAATACTAGGTGATCTAATATCTTTTCATTCATGCCGTCAACCACAATAATTTTTCATTATGGATGCAATGCCATAGTGTTTTCTCTCTCTTTTCATTGTTGTTTGTAAAGTTTTTATCTTTTCTCTTTCTAATATATCTTTGATCAGTTCTTCGCCGGTTCAACGGAAAAAATATATATATCTGTATCCATCTGGTTATCAATACGTTCAATTGCATATTCATTCCACCACTATTACCATCGCTAATGATCTCAATGTCCGTGAACATTGTAAAATTAATTCCATTAAATATAAAAATAGTTGGTTTTCTTCCAATAAAAAAGAGCCACGTACAATAGAAGTATCACGTACAATACCAACAATAGTTTGTAAACCACTTTTACTTGAAATATTCAGGATGTTCTAAATTTTACTATACTATAATACGATAATATGGTTTAAAAAATTCCGCTTGTGAAGTATGTTACTAAGGTGTGCTGATCACATTTCACAACCAGTAAAAAATTCCTCATTATTACATCAATCCCACAAATTGCGTTTGTAAGAAGTATTGCAGCAAGTTGTTATCAGCAATAAATACACATTAATTATGTAAAAATAGAGTGCACATACTTAATGAAAATTGCCCCATTGTCCCAACCCACAATTAGAGTCTGACAAGTGGGACCCACCTATCAGAGGTCGTCCTCCTCCTCGCGCATGTGCCCGTCTGCCGAGTCAAAACCCTAGCTCCTCCTCGTTCCATCGATTTCGCTCGATTCGCCCGTCCTCCTTCCAAATTGAGCGTGGATTTGAGCCCCCTGTGATGCCTTCTCTAATTGCCATCTCCTTTCCTTTCAAAATCGACGCGGCATTGACACCGGTGACCCCTCCCCGATTCCTTCTCTTCTTCGGCAAGCCCGCCCTGTTGCCTTCTATGAGCTCGCGCACCCCTTCCAAACCCCCGCTCGAGCTCCGTAAAATCCTAGCATTGACCGCCACCGACTCCAGTCAAGCCTCATCGGCATTCGGGACCTCGCCATGCCTCACCAACCATTCGGGAAGCTTGGGCGTGTCGTCGTCGGCATCGCCTTTGCGCTGCTTGGAGACCGCCGCAGCCCCACCATGACGTCGACTCAAAGCTTTCGCCGCCTCTTCCCCACCGCAGGCCGCTTCCCGTCGTCGCTAGCGATCACGGAAGTGGTGGTAAGGACCCCACGCTCTCATCTTTCGTTTGGTGCCTTTGCCGCTCGCCGCTGTCGCATCGATCGCCGGCGACCATCCGCCCCTGTGCCGCTTGCCACCGGTGTCCAACGTGGTTGCAATGTTAGCACCATGTCGGTGCCACCTCACCGACCCTAGACGATGTGTCCGCCCACATGGTGCCCCGTGGCTACCGTATTGGGATCGCTCCCGGCCATCTGATCTAGCCTCGGATAGATCTAGCCGTCAGTCCCTGTGGACCACATTGGTGAACTTGGTCCTTGGTGGATCTCTCGTTGACACTCAGGCCCCGCATGTCAGTCGTGCTAACCCGGAGGGCTGACGCGATAGCCCCCTTGTCAGTTCAAAAATAATTAGAAATTGAGAAATAAATAGTTTAAATCGGTCCAAAAGTTGTGAAATTCATAACTAATTCATACTAGCTTGAAATTAAGTGTTTCGCTTTGAAAAAATCATATAAAATTATAGGGAACATTTTGTACTGTTCAATTAAGTGTGTAATTAGCTTTTTTTGTCTTACTGTGCATGCCGTTTCGGAATTACTCAAAGATAAAGCATGCATGGTTCTTTAACTTTAAAATGAGCCAAGCATGGCTCTTTATTCATTGACTTCTAAAACGAGAGATGGTAATAATATATGATAGCAGTATAGCACATATGGTTAATCAAGAGACGTAGATAAGCACATGTACGTGTATATCTTAGCTATATGTTGCACTTTAATTACCTTGTTGCTATACAGAGAGGAAATGCATGCACTCTTCAATTTTTTGTTAGGTCGTTCAGCTGCATGTTAACCGTGCACCGTTTAATCGTGTCATCTGCGTTTACCACTCTAAACTTGGAAGTAAGCAAATGCCCTGTTTCATCCTCAGAAAGTCGCAGCAGTTTCCATTTATTTGGGAATTAAGCGTAAAGTTACTTCTTTACCACTCTAAACTAGGAAGTAAGCATGCACTGATTTAATATAATTATCTTTGCATTTATTTGTGTAGTGCAATGTCGCCTATAAAAGGAGCACCTACCTCGCCGAGCCAACACACCATTCATCTACACACATCAACCGGCCGTGTTGTTCTTCGCTTGCGATCGAGCAGATGATCTCAGTAGCGTCAATGGCAACGGCAAGAAGAAGCAGCGTCTGCAACGCCGCTGTCCTTGGGCTGGTGCTGGCGGCCTGCTGCACCGAGGTCCTCGTTGCCGGCGCCACGCAGTGGACCGTCGGCGACAGCAGGGGCTGGACCTTCAACGTCGCCGGCTGGGAGAACGGCAAGGCCTTCGCCGCCGGAGACGTGCTCGGTAGCTCACTCAGCTCGTAGAAACAATATTACCATCGGTGATGAGACTAGTAATAATCTAGTGGGAGTACCATTATTGTTGCAGTGTTCAACTACGACAAGTCGGCGCACAACGTGGTGCAGGTGGACCAGGCTGGGTACGGCGCGTGCAGCGCCGGCGCCGGCGCCAGGAGCTTCTCCTCCGGCAACGACAGGATCACCCTCTCCAGCGGCAAGGCCTTCTTCATCTGCAGTTTCCCCGGGCACTGCGCGAGTGGCATGAAGATCGCCGTGACCGTGAAATAGATGTTGAATTGTTGATCAATCCATAGGCCATAGCGATGATGTAACAAAAATAAAATAATGTAATGTTGTATCTATATATCTATCTATCTACAATTCTATCTATCTATCTATCTATCTATCTATCTATCTATCTATCTATATATATATCTATCCTTACATATGTCTTTTATATTGAAGCATAATAATTAAGTCAATTTAAATGGTTTTGTTGTACCTCATTTATTGTACTTTAAAAAAATATGGGTTGTTTATTTATAAGAGACATATCATTTATTTGATAGTAGCAAACATAGGAAAAAATATGAAAAATATCTAAAAATTGTAAAATAAATTATATTGGGAAAAGAGTTGAGAACACTGAAATGACTTATATAAGAAATTGGAGAAAGTATATATCTATTATGTATTAATGATATGTTAAACATGCTTTGGAGCCTTTCAAGGCATATTTGAAGTCTCATAAATTTATTGAAAATCATATAAATTATCATTACATACTTAAAATCCAATAAACTTCTTTTAAAACCCTAAGGCTTCACTATAGTTTGAAATTTTCTTCTTTTCTACTAATTTTCCACCAGCCGGCCCGACACGGCGCGTCCTTAGATGGGTCACGTAGTGGGACAGCAACCCAGCCCGTGGGCCGGTACGGCAGGGCCCGTGTGCTGGCTGGGCCGATCGGGCCGTGCCGGGTGGCCCGTTTGCCCATCACCGGGCAGTTCAGAGGATAGAAATATTTTTATGTAATTAAGAGGTTAGAATTTAGAAATGAAATCTAAAGATAAAAATAAAGTGTTTTTGGGACAAAAAAATAATGGAATTGGAATCTTTTTAGTAGTGAGAGAGCAATAACTTGGTTTAGCTCAACTAAACCCTTTTTAGGCAACAGAAACCTCGATCTCTGGATTTGATTATCAATCCGTCGTCTTCTGTTCCTGGGTTAAATGACGTCACTGCATACGCAAAGTCGAAGTTCAGGCGAGCCCGGCTCCGTCGTCGATCTATGGACCAACCAATTTTTTTAGAAATGCTTGTTTGGTTGGTTGGTTGGTCATCGTAACTAATAAACCAAACATATTCTAACAAATATAACCATGATAAAATCTGACAGTATCGTATCCTACCAAAATTTTGATGGTTTGTCAAACAAACCTTACATATAAAATCAGATTTTTTTTAAAAAAGAAAATTACACAAAACATATACGACTGCACTGGAAAGTAAAATAAAAAAAACATATACGAATGCAGTAAACATTAGTCTATAGTCGATAGAAACATATACGATTGATGTACGCAGTACTGGACGGCTGTTAGGATAGCACGGCCAGTATTATTATTTTTTTCGTTTCATTAATGTTTGAAAATCCTAAGAGGGGTAGACCAACATATTTTTTGTGTAGATTTTTTTATTGACACGGATGGTGTAACAGGTTTATATACGAGGTAAGGAGTGCAACGTATGTGCTAAAATAAATAATGTTCTGAAATAAATACAGTTAAATCTCAAAATGTTAAAGTATTATTAATATATTAAAAAATTAGGATTTTATATGTAAGAATGATATAAATATAAAAATTATTTTCTTATAATTATATTTTTAATATTTTTCATAAATATATAGCGAAAAGAAATATTATAGAAATATGAGACCAATGTCTAAATTATTATTGTTGTTGTTAATTTTATTATTGGTCAAAGCGGGCACCATCCGGTAACCCGTTTGTTGTGACCAACTAGTTGACCAACGCTGTAATGCCACGTCAAACCAAGCGGCCTGTCCGGGCCCCACTTGCAGCTGCCTACAAATACCCCTTCTCCCTGTTCCGCTCCGGCCATCGCATTCCCCTCTCAAGTCCCGACGTCCGCTGCCATGGCCCGCCTGGCAGTCGCCGCCATCCTCCTCCTCGTCATCGCTAACGGTGGCGAACTCAACGCGGAGCCGGCCGCCTCAACAAACCCATCCGAAGTTACCGTCCCCGACGCCTACGGCGCCTACTACGAGGCGGTCCAGAGCAACAGCTTGCCAGCGAGCTCCGCGAGGGTGCAGGAGTCCCCGGTCGACGTGGACCACAAGGGCTTCATCAGCCTCCCGGCCCACAAGCACCACCGCCACCCCTGCCGTCACGGGCACCGCCACGGCCTCCTCCGGCAGGACCAGGACGTGTACCGCTTCTACCGCCACAGAGACGGATTCCATGCCCAGGAGAAGCAGCTGGCCGAAGTGCCCACTGAGCTGGCTCACGGCGAGGAGCACAGGGAGGAGGTGGTGCTCCCCGTCGCGGAGCCAGACCCGGACTGGCGCCGGGATACCGCCGTCGCCGCGGGGGAGGTCCAGGTGCCCGCTTTCCATGGCGAGCAGGAAGACGACGTCGATATGGGGAAGGAATGGAGGAGTTTCCGCCGCCGCCACCACCACCACCACCGTCACCATCATCACCAGGACGAGCAGGAGGAAGACGACGAGCGCGAGCAGGCCGAGCAAGGTTCGCCCGTGAAACAGTTCCGCTTCCACCACCACGACCACCACGACGGCGACGAGGCAGAGTCGGCGATGCCGATGCGTAGCAAGCGCTTCCCCCACGACGACGAGGACGAGTTAGAGGAGGAGATGGCGAGGCGCTGGATCAGGAAGGCGCTCATGAGGAGCAGGCTCCACCACCACGGCCGCCGCTTCCACCACCACCTCCACTTCATCCACCGTGCGGAGGACGCCGCCGGCGACGAGGAGAAGGGCGGGGTGGTGATCAGGTGGCTCAAGGACCTCGTGAACCGTTTCTAGGTCGGCGGCCTAGTTCTTCTCACGATCGTCTACTTGCGTCCAGTTCATTCATGGGCATCCTGGCTACTGCGCTAGCTGTGGCGTACACGGCACACCGTACCCCGCCGTATTTCTACGTTTCTACGGCGGTATTGTACTGTCCAATCCATATGTCCACTTCCATTTCGTGTACTGTAGTGTCTCAGTGACGTGTTATACGTATGCAAATACTCCTAAGTTATTTCCCTAATTAATTTGTGTGCTCTTATTATGATCTGGGTAACAAATTCCTCTTCTCTAGCTTTGGCACGAATTTTGCATATTTTTTGGGGTCCGCACAGTGCATGTACTCAGATGAACACGATTTGAGTCAACGATCTACCACGTCCACATGTGGCTGTGAAATCGATGCATTGTTTATATATCCGCCGGGCTAATATAATAGCTACTGCCAATTAACCTTTCGTTAATTGGGTTCGATGCTGATGTGGCCAACGCATCGGCAACGACGGCCGGTGCAAATCAACACGGTGCTCACGACAGCACGACATCTTTGCGTTTGACAATATTGCAACTAACTGACACCGATTAGTGTAGCATGTCAGCATTTGATTGCAACTGCTGCTATATTTTGAGATGCATATATCGGTCGAGATCGATGGAGAAGAAAAGCTTGCTGTGATTATTATAATTCATTATATATATATATATATATATATATATATATATATATAAAATAAGTTGGTTTACAATAATATAGAAAAAATAAATTGTTTGTTATTTAACTATAATTAGTAGTCTAAATTATTATGTCTATATACAGGTGAAAAGGGCTAGCATTTGGGTATATAATGATATTATATAATTTACGCCAAAGTGCAATGAGTATTTTAGTATCTTTAGAGTATTAAGTTAAAAAACTGGATTCCACCAATTTAAAGAGTACTATAACTTGTATTTCATATTATATAATCTAACCTAATATTTGTACTTTAAACTAATAATATATATTATTATAATCATAATTTGAAATAAACATGACTTAACTCACTGTCAGGTAAGTTTTGTTTTATTTTATTTTTATCTTTTGCCCTCTTTTATGTTTTAGCATATAGACAACTTGTCCCGTTTTTAACGTTGGCAAAAAGAAAAAAAAGATTCGTACTACGTCATTGCGTATATAATTGGATTCGACGAGGCAACCACCAGTAGTTCCAGATTGATCAAAGTATGAGATCATGTACTGCTATTAACTTATTACATTATTTTTTGACATGGTTATCAAATAATTATAGTTAATACCGAAATTTAAAAATACCCGTAATTAATAGGATCCGATCAGAGTGAGAGCTCTCAAACGGGCCCGGCCCGGCCCGCTATCTGCTTGGCTTCGCATCCGCATGCGCTGTTGACCTGGCAGCAAACCGCTCCAATCCGGGGCCCACTTGCGAACCCATGCCCGCCGCCGCCGAGCTCCTCGCCGTCGGCCTCCCTACCCGCCGCCGCCGCCATGGGCACGGCCACCGCAGCTACGTGGCCCACGGCCAGATCCTCTCCCCCTCCCCAGCTGCCGCCGACGGAGGCTTCCGCGGCCGTCGCGCCGACTCTGGGAAGAGCACACGAGCAATGGGGCGCGGAGGAGGAGGTCGCGTCCATGAGGAGGTGGCTCCGGGACCTCGCGGACCGGTTCTAGGCTGGCGCTGCGTCTGCGGTCTGCGAGATGTGATCCCGAGTTCATGCTACCATAGTACCATCTCCTGCCTACGGTACGACTGCTGTTTCAGGATATGACGCATGAACAGTGGATTAGCTTTGTTAATTTGGATACGGTGAATCATAAGAACTAAGAACTAACTGGGGAATAGCTTTGTTAATCATCACCAGCCAGCGGAAACGATTTTAATTTAGTTTCAAAGATTAGTTCTATGGATTAGTACATTATCCTTATTTCATCTCCTGCTTATTTTACTCTTGAATTTAAAGCTTCCTTTCATGCTTGCAATGCCAAAAGTTGGCTTTGCTATTTAGCTCCGCTTCATCCCATGGTCAAATATCCTTACTTTAGGTGAGTCTCATTTGTTTCACAAGGCAAAGACAATGCAGCAGTGAACATTACCAGAATGTGAAGTATCCTCTGTGTGCCACTGACTGGCACACAGTGTAATTGCACTTGCAGAGAGCCTCATTCCCCACACATTTGAGCTGCCTCCAATGCCCTGGAACTGTTCCATGAGCAGCCAACATAGGAATTAAACATGAGCACATGACAGTAAAGGTTCATGTTTAGCCTTTCATCTGATCACAAGTCTGATCACACAAGCTGGGATTTATTATTCAGAGTAGGAACATATTTGCACTCAGATTAAAAACAACATCTAAACCCTTCTCTAACAACAAGACATCTAACACTCCTTGATTGATTAGCAGAGGCCTAAAACATTCCTCAACATAAAACAAAGCTAGATAGTGGTCAAACTTAAAAGGCTAAAAGCAAGCACAACTTTTCTAATCAAACAGTATACAACTAGGCACTAATAGCTGCAGAACCCTGAAGAAAGGCTGGTAGTGAGCTCTGCACACGGCCCTGGCTGCACTCCAACTGCTGCTCCATGCACATCCCTGCACTTCCAGGCTGCATTCCTCCACCCAAACAGCTTCACATTGGAGAGGCATATCCTTGTGAAAGGTGAGTTCCTGATCCCCTCAAATGAGCCAGGCTGCTGGACATTGACACCCCAGACATTCTTGATGCTGACTGCATCCACAGTGGGCAGGGCCAGCTGATTGAAGTGCTCGTCTGGGTGGTCACCGACATCGCCGGCGATGCGCAGCCCGTTGCGCATGTTGTTCATGCGGACATTGTTGATGGTGACGTTCCTGATGTAGCCACCCCTCCCCACGTTGGTCTTGATCTGGATGCCGTAGCCACTGTTGAAGATGTTGCAGTCCTCTACCAGGACGTTGCTGACCCCACCCGATGCCTCGCTGCCAATGGCGATGCCACTGAAGGGGGATGAGCCTCTGACACGTCTGATGGTGATGCCTGAGCTTGGGCGCCCGTAGGCGATCCCATACTCGTCCCAGCCGCTCTTGATGGCGATGAGGTCATCGCCAGTTGATATGTAGGAGTCCTCAATGCATACGTTGGTGCTAGAATCTGTAGGAGAATTCAGGCTTATTAGCATGTTCTGTTTACTCTTGTGCAGGCATGGACAAAGCAAACAGATCAATGGAGATAACAGGTTTGTTTGGCTGCGAAAAGTTTACGGGTGAACTGCGTACCTGGATCGACTCCATCGGTGTTTGGTGAGTCATGTGGTGCCAAGATGATCATGTTGGTTATGACCACATTGCTGGATGTAGAGAGCGAATTGGATCAGTAATTCAGTATAAATGGCCTTATGAAACTGAACGTGACAAGAACTTTGTAGCCGTGACACAAGGTCCCTTATTTCTGGTCAATATTCCATAATGAATTGTACTGAAATTTTTGTATGTCAACTATTTTGTGTTCCAAAATTGCTCTGGAAGATACTGAGTAGTGACATATTTTGCAGGAACAAGATGATTCGTTTTCAAGCGTGTGCTTACTCGCAATAAACAGGGTGGATGTTCCAGAAAGGCGAATTCTTGAGAACAATGTTGGAGATGTGAATGCCACTTGAATGCATGAATTCCAGAAGGTTGGGCCTGGTATGCTGAAGAGTCCTTTGCCTCCACATGTTCCACCACACATCACCTTGGCCATCGATGACTCCCTTATCACCTAATTACAAAAACAATCCGAGATTTCATGAATTCTTTTGCAGTAACAGTCAGAGCACAGTGGATTCAGTTTCCTGGTGGGAGGTAGGTTGGGAAAAAAGAAAGTTTCAATTTCCTAGTGAGAATAATCCTGACTCCTTGAGCAACAATTGAGACTTAACCTGTGTTTAACTTCAGCAATTCAGCAAAGGGGTATAAGCTCTACTGAGGTGATGCAGAATCAAGTCGGTTCACTGTTCCATTTCCAGACATGCATGCACATCTACTAGATATGGATTATGGAACAGTAACAAGATTTAACTTCTTCTGACGAATGGTCAACAAGGTATGTTTAGATTCTACATCTATTAGTAATGGCCTAAACATTAAAATAACAAACCTCTGACAAACCACTATGAAACAGTACATACTTTAACTCTAGGTGGACCAATTTCTCATCTAAAGTCGTGTTAACTAGGTTTGTTATCTTTTCGGTTCATGTTATTTATTACCCCGATTATGTTTGATGCGTGTAAGCAACAAAATAGCATTTCTTCGTTCACTCACTCCCATGGTGTCTTGTAATGTTTTCTCAGTGTGCGACAAACTTCATTTTGCTGGATGTCTTTTTCAGTCTTCTCTGACGATGAGACCAAAAGAGTTCACTCGAGACCATCACAACTTCACAAGCAAACAGTAGATAAACCTCATGGGGGGAGTGAGGAGCCGAGAAGGTAGCAGCAAGCAGCTCGGAGCTTCACCTGTAATCACGACGTCGCGGAGGCCGTCGCCGTGGATGAAGCTGGCGTACCTCGCGCCGGGCAGCTCCCTCCCCCTGCCGTACGACGGCAGCGGCTCCACCAGCGGCCAGCTCCTCGTGTCCTGCACACCAAGAAGGCAAGAACTCGTAAACTTTCATATAGTAAATTCACAG
>KE373024.1:182697-193823 GCA_000418225.1 Zizania latifolia | reverse complement strand
GAGAGTGCAACAGTGCATGTAAGACTTTTGTCACTTTTATACAGGTTGTTGAAGTTTATGTTTATCCATTTTCCTGTTTATTGTTGAAGTAGTACTATTTGTTTACACTTTACAGGATACTGCTACTCTTGGCGTGGTTGTTGTGAAGCATTGTGGTTATACAGCTGTTGTTCAAGTTCCTGTAGATGCTCAACTGACAACTGTTTCTCTACCGCAACATGACATTGACATTGAAGATCAGCCTGAGGGAGGTAGCAATGCACTTAATGTCAATAGGTTAGTATTTGGAAATTGGACAGGATGTACAGATATTTTCTTATGCTAACTTGATAATTCTTAACCCTGAGTTCACCCATACTGGTCCCAAGAAATTTACTTCACCTCTGTTCATCTTGGCCCATTTCTTTCTTTCTTTTTTTACTGTTGTTCCATTATATCAGTTGGATAAAACCTATAGTAAGTTACTAACCACATTGTCCTTTTTCAGCTTAAGGATGCTGCTTCATAAATCATCTGCTCTATCATCTGGAGGAGTTCAGCGGTTGCAGAGTTCTAATCCTCTAGATAGCGAATATGCAACAGATTTTGTCCGTAAGATAATGACAGATAGTCTGCAGAAGCTTGAAGGTGAGGCTCCACGAGAAACAAGACTGATAAGATGGGAACTTGGAGCTTGCTGGGTACAGCACCTACAAACTTCTGAGAAGGCTGACATCAAGATAAGTGAGGAGGCTAAGGATGTTCCTACAGTGAAAGGTCTTGGGAAACAATTTGGTCAACTGAAGGAGATCAAGAAAAAGACAGATGACAATAGTGGAAAAAGTGCATCTGCAAAAGAAAATACTTTGCCAAATACAAATGATGGACAAACAGCCAACCCTGCCAGCACAAAGGAGGATAAGGAGGCAATTCTGCAGCAATGGCTTCCAGAAGCAGCTTTCCAAAGAGTAAAGGAATCAGAAACTGGACTTCATTCTAAGGTTATTCCCTCATCATTTCTGTTTGGAGATTTCTCAAATGTTGTCATGAGAAATTACCTCAATTTTACCGGGTCCCTTCTCCAAACATCAGCACATAACAACAGCATATATACAAGCTGATTGATGGCCTTGATGTGCATCAACTGTTATTCTAGCTGGTTTATAGCACATTAGTTCATAGCATAATCTATCACATTGGACTATATCATTTATGGTGGAAAATTAGTCCATCTGGTGACATCTTGTGTTACTGCAGGAACTAGCTTGGTATGTTACTGTAGGTTGGCGGGGTATATGTCTCTCAGATGTTGCTCCTCTCATTCTTCACTGCACATTATTATTTATGATTCTACGCTTTTCTATGCAGTCACCTGATGAATTAATTGAGATGGCGCACAAATATTACGATGATACTGCTCTGCCAAAATTGGTAACATATTGTACTCGTGGCAGCAATCACAAAGTGTTCTTTGTGAGACAATGGGGCATTGATTTTTTATTGCCTTTATGTATTATCAGGTAGCAGATTTTGGTTCACTTGAGCTTTCTCCAGTTGATGGAAGGACATTGACAGATTTTATGCACACTAGGGGACTCCAGATGCGCTCACTGGGACAAGTGGTACATACTTCATAGTTGGGTCGAGTTCTAGATTTTTTTTGAATAATTAAAAAGAATTTTCACTCATTTGAAAAGAATAATATATACATATCATTATGACAACTGAAGTAATAGTTTATTTTGGTGTGTTTCAGGTTGATCTTGCTGATAAGCTCCCACATATACAATCCCTGTGTATACATGAGATGGTAGTTCGAGCATTTAAGCACATACTCCGGGCTGTTATTGCAGCTGTTGATGATATAAATGACATGGCTGAGTCGGTTGCATCATGTTTGAATATCTTGCTGGGACCATTTCCAGAAGAAAATAACGATGGGAAGTGCTATGAGGATAATAATCTCAGGCAAAGATGGTTGGAGGTCTTTCTAGCAAAGAGATTTGGTTCGACATGGAAAGATGAATATCGCCTTGATCTAAGAAAATATGCCATTCTCCGTGGTATTTGCCATAAGGTAATAATTCTCATGTTGTTACTTTTGCTTCTTTTCTCCTCAACATTGAACATTATAGATTACATCTGTTTACTTTAAGAACCATGATTTGAATGATAAATCCTGCAATTTAGGTAGGACTAGAGCTAGTTACCAAAGATTATGACATGGATATGCCACATCCACTCAGAAGGTCAGATATAATCAGCATTGTTCCTATCTACAAGGTAAACTTTACTCTTTGGATTTTGTAATTGAGTGAGAAGTGCAAAGAATTTCTGGTTATTAACATTTTTAACCATGATGTTTTTACTCTAGCATGTTGCGTGCTCGTCAGCTGATGGTCGGACACTATTGGAGTCATCCAAGACTTTCCTGGACAAAGGAAAACTTGAGGATGCTGTTAACTACGGCACAAAAGTACAAAGTCTTGGTCTTACTGTTACATGACACATCGTGATGGTTTTGCACACTACTTCATCCCATTGATTTTATATGTTGATGCAGGCTCTTGCAAAACTTGTTGCTGTTTGCGGTCCTTATCACAGAATGACAGCAGGAGCATACAGCCTTTTGGCAGTAGTGCTTTATCATACTGGTGACTTCAACCAGGTATTTTATTTTTGGGACTTTGCTGGTAATTCTTTTTTCATTGTCTTGTAAATTGTGATTGCTTAATTCAAATTACGCAATAAATATCTTCTGGGCAAATATGTTAATTGCTCATGGAGTTGCTTTGTGGTTTTAGAATTTTGTTGGGTGCAGTAGATGGAATAATGCAGAATTATTGATCAACGATTAAATTGATCTACTGTGTAGACTCTAGACTGTAAGCTTCTTCAATGTAATACAATGCAATAGTGTTACTCATCCATGTGACATGAAGTACAGAAGTGATATGCACTTGTTGGGTGGTTAACTCTTGTATTTTTTGGGCAAAGGGTAACTCGTATATGCACAGAGTGTTATGATTATATCCTATCCAGTGTTGTGAATGCTGTCTTTACTAATGTTGATGCTCTTTCTTACCAGGCAACTATCTATCAACAGAAGGCTTTGGATATTAATGAGAGGGAACTTGGACTTGATCATCCAGATACAATGAAAAGCTATGGAGATCTTGCTGTTTTCTATTATCGCCTGCAACATACAGAACTGGCATTAAAGTATGTGCTTGTTATTTACTAAAGCTATATGCTTAGTGATGATATGTAGTTTGTTTTTAGGAGTTACCTATTAAGTCTATTCTATTTACTCACTTTTGAGGACTCCACCGTATTATGTTTTCTATGTCAGGTATGTGAATCGTGCCCTATATCTTTTGCACCTGACGTGTGGCCCCTCTCATCCTAATACTGCGGCAACTTACATTAATGTGGCGATGATGGAAGAAGGGCTTGGTAATGTTCATGTTGCACTCCGTTACCTTCATGAGGCTCTAAAATGCAACAAACGGTTGCTTGGTGCTGATCACATACAGGTTTGCAGCCACATTTCAGTTTGACTTGAAATTGCGTTCTGACACGTATGTACTCTAATTCATGCTCACATCAATTTTGATGTGCACACTCACTTTGCTGGATATTATGACAATCATTCCCTCATGATCCAAACAGAACTTGACGCTGAAAGTTCATCTTATATATCTCAATGTTTTCTTGACAGACTGCTGCTAGTTACCATGCTATTGCTATTGCTCTGTCTTTAATGGAAGCATACTCTTTGAGTGTCCAACATGAAAAAACCACTTTACGAATACTTCAAGCAAAACTTGGGTCAGAAGATCTTCGTACACAGGTAAGCAAACAAAAACTGATTACTGGTGACACATTCTCTCACTTACCCATCAATTTCAATTATTAATTTTTTCCATTCCCACTGCAACAAGGAAATCTGATAACTATGTTTTCCATAGGATGCTGCTGCTTGGCTGGAATACTTTGAGTCCAAGGCACTAGAGCAGCAGGAAGCAGCACGTAATGGTACTCCAAAGCCTGATGCTTCAATAGCAAGCAGAGGCCATCTGAGGTATATTACATGACTGCTTGTTTTTGTTACATCTGTTTCGGAAGATTGTTTTCTGGTTGTGCTTAGGTATTGATATTATATTGTTCTTTTGTCAGTGTATCAGATCTTCTGGATTATATCAATCCAGATGATGAACTCAAGGCTAAGGAAATGCAAAAGAGACAAGCCCGTTCAAAGGTATTTTTATTGTTAAGACCTTCCTCTGGTACTACATGATATATTTTTTTCTTTCTCCAATGGTCATTCTCATACATGCACATTATGAATTATAGATCAAAGGTCGAACCGGGCAAAATCCATCTGAAGCCGTCGATGATGAAGATCAAAGGAGCCCGCCACCTAACAATGGCCATGCATTCATTATCGAAAAAAACAATGACCCTTCATTAACCGAGAAGGAAAGCTCTGAAGTCAAAGACAATGGAACATTTGGTCAGCATGTGAAGTTGAAAGATGAAATAACAAGTAACACCATAAGCCGTGTACCTCAAGATGATTTTACTGAAGAGTACACATCAGATGAAGGGTGGCAAGAAGCTGTTCCAAAGGGACGATCCACTGGGAACCGCAAAACTGGTGCAAGTGCAAGGAGGCCAAATCTTGCAAAGATCAATACCAATGCACTAAACAATCCTGATAATGGAAGATACAAAGGAAGAGCTCCATCTAACTTCTCTTCTCCCCGAGTTTCTCCTAATGAGGCTGTAACTGCAAAGAAACTTGTGAAGAGTTCGAGCTTCAATTCCAAACCAGGCAGCACTGCTATCTCATCAAACAGTGGTGAAAATTCTTCCAGTCCCAACTCATTGTCAGCAAGTCCTACCACTACCACTGCAGCTGCCAAGGTGGTCCTGTCTTCAGCACCAATTGCCAGTCAAACTGTAAGGAAGACACTATCATACAAGGAAGTGGCAATAGCTGCACCAGGAACTCTTGTCAAAGCATTGAATGATGCACATATGGAGGAAAAAGATACAACTGATGCAAGTGCAGATCTTGATAGTGCTAAGGCCCCAAAGGAAAGCAATGAGCACCTTTCTAAAGAGAAAGATGGAGCTATGCAAGTATCACCAAAGGGCAATACTTCACAAGTATCAAAAGCAACTGTTGAAGGCAAATCTTCAAATTCTGATAACGAGCAAACCAATGATTTGGTAGGATCAAATCAATCAGAGACAGAACCTGAAAAGACCTCTGATCCAATAGAAATGGCTGTAGCAAAGACAAATAATGATCTTATAAGCTCAGATGTATCATCTTCATCTCAATCATTACCAACACCAACTGAAGCTAGCACCCCAAACAAACCGGTATCGATGGTGACTGAGGCAAATGATTCTTCCTCGAATGATGATGAGAGAGATGCAGATGATGATGCTCAAGAACAGCTATCTAGTGGAGGTGAAAATGAGAAATCTTCACCATCTGAAAGTGAAAAGAATGATTCACCAGGTGCCAAAGAGACATCCAGTAAACTTTCTGCTGCCGCTGCTCCATTCAATCCATCCACTGTTCCAGCTTTTGGGTCAATGGCCGTTCCAGGTTTTAGAGACCATGGAGGACTGTTGCCATCTCCGGCCAATGTACCCCCAATATTGTCCATCCCTTTGCGTAAGCACCCTCACCAATCTGCAACTGCAAGAGTCCCTTATGGTCCACGATTGGCTGGAGGCTACAGATCAGGTCACTGGGGCGCTCGTAACAAGCCTGCCTTGCCAAGTGGTGAAGTCCTTACAGAAGCAAACACATTTGCCCCAAGGGTGATGAACCCTAACGCAGCCGAATTTTTGCCAGGTCAATCTCAGAGTCCAAATGGTCATCCAGCATCTCCAAATGGATCTCTAGAATCACCAGGTGGCACTGAAGCTTCACCGCATACTGTTCCATCCCCATCAGATAGTATTGTAGAATCACCCACAACTGCATCCCTACAAGTTTCTGAAATTAGCCAGACCAGTCCTGAAGGACATGATACATCTAGCAGAAATGATGCTGAGAGTGGGAGTGAAAAACAGAACACGGATGGCAAGAATCATGTGGAAACTAAAGGCGGTGAAGTGGAGCCTGAGCAAATGGTAGCTTCTGAAGGTGCTGAAGATGGTGCAACTACCGTGGAAGATGCTTCAGGCTTGGCTGTAAAGCCAAAGTCCTGGGCAGACTACAGTGACGGAGAAGTTGAGGCTGTTGAGGTTGCAAGCTGAGTAAAGATAACATCTTCAATGCTCACTGAAAATTTTAATTCTTATACAGATGAGCCTTTTTCTTCCGGACAGCGTGCCAAATGCAAACCGGCACACTGCTGTTTTGGGTAGTGAATTAGTTTCTTTCCTGATCCATCTCATGGTATGTAGCATCCTGATGCTTCTGCAGTTCTACTGGTCTTCAAAAGTTAAACAATGGCAGGAACTCTGAAGGTCTTCCTGAGAGTCATCCTTGTGCCCCTTTTTAAAGCTCGCTTTGTATCGCTCCAATGAAACATGGGAAGAGCACGTGAGAGATTGGTGGTTAACATACCATAGTCCATAGTCCCCATTTTTGCCTATTTATTTTATCTGTCATTATGTACAGAACCTTCTTTTGACTTAACACCTGTGTACTTATTTTTACTTCGGATTTTGCTATGACCTGTTTGGATACTCGGTAATTTTTTAGACCCGTAAACATTTTCCACTTGTCTAGACTATGACTGACGAGTTTTTCTTTCCTAGTTCACTAGTTTTTTTTGTCCTTTACGGTTATGGTTTAGAGTATCTCTAAAAATCCTCTAAATTTTATTCCTAAGGTCTATTTGTTTCAGCTAAAAATTAGCTAGCTGGTCTAAGTATATAGCTGGCTAGTATGAGTAGTTAAATAGTTTAAGTATCTAGTGGGTGAGAATCTAGAGAAGCTGATGTTTCATATTTTTTGGATTTTAGTTTACTTTTAGATTCTGCAACTACTGATTTTTATATTTTGGGTCTAGAATTTAGACCGTTTGTTTTAACTTTAGATTCTAGAAATAGCTATGGTTACTAAAAGTTGAAACAAATATACCCTAAATCTTATACATGGACCATACTAAGTTATATCTTTTCCTAACTCAGTTTAGCCTTCCTATTTTTTTTCAAATAAGTTGTTTTTTCAAAATGAAATCAGAGGAGTACGTGGTAAATAACGGCCGTGTGACCATAGTGAATTAACGTCAAAGTTTGCTGCGCATAAAGGAACCTCCTCTTATTAGAGGTTGCTAGCATTTGACCTTGTTGCACATATACAGAGATATCCAATAGGCTTCAATTCTCGTTTTCCTTCACACTGAGATGACCATTAAACAGCCTTACCACCACTAAACAACAAAAGAGATGGCCATGATTAGACATTAAACTAGAGAACGCAGATGTAGTGAGCTGTGTGGAACCCTCTCCTTGATATCGACCATTTCCCAACTTCACGAGGAATTCATTAATGCCAAGAATTGACAGCTTTTGCATTTCTAGCCAGTTATCCTTATGCCTCTCTCTCACACACACATTACAAAATCCTTATGCCTTCCCTTACCTATCATGACAAAATCAACTTAAGGCAGGATCTGGAGAAGTAAATTTACACAAGAGTAGCAAATTAAACTGAAGGTGAAACTAATTACAGAGAGCCGTTCAAGCCTTGGAATCAGCTGGCCCTTTAGGGCCTCGAGGTTCTAATAATTCTTTCACTTCATCGCTACAAAATACACAGGCATTCCAGCTTTTTTTCCCTATATACTCTCTCTATTTCATAATATAATAATCTAAAACCGAATAGAACATTTCATAGTATAACGAATCTATACAGTGACACTGTCTAGATTCGTTGTATTATGAAATGTTTCGTTCGGTTCTAGATTCTATATTATGGGGTGGAGGGAGTACAACGGTGGAAAAGAACAGCAACAGAGGCTCAATGAGGAGACACAAATTCTTTTTTAATCTTTTGGTTTAGACATAGCACAGCAGTAGCACTCCCTGACAAGTCTCTCATGAACCAAGCAAGAAGAAGAACCTAAGGGCTCCATTGGAGAATAGAAACACAGGTGCTCTTAAAATCTTGGGACAATCACCGGTCGAGGGGCTCAGTTTGATCCTTGACGACCAGGCGTTCAGACACCTCTGCAAGCGACTTGAGGTTGCATTTCAGCAGGGCCTCCACGAAGTAGCACGTCTCGTCCTTGGTGTTACCCTCAGGGACGTCGACGACGAACGACTCGATCACCAGCGTCCCAGGCCGGCCGTCGATGACCTCCGGGTGGACTGTCAGGATCGAGGAGTAATTCTGGAACAAAAAACAGAACGACAACCATATCAATTCAGTCAGCTTACAGGTCAGTGTCTTTCAACTAACACAAAAGAGGCAGACATAAGCTCTCCCTTGGATTCATACAAGTGTCTTCCATTTTCCAGGTGCAGTGCATGTGACTAAGGCCATTTGTGCCACCATAGCTGAGCAAAGCAAACGGATAATGGACCATCACAGAACGAGTGACAGATACTCATGCAACGAACTTGGCAGGTAAGGTCAAACGATGGCCAGTCAGGACCATGCTGTTATAGTCCAGACAGCCAAGTCCATACAAGACGCCATGTAACAAACAAGCAGCGCTGCTTTTGTGATTAGACGACAAAAAGTTTGTTGAAGATATGACAATGGCACATCAAGAGGCACCAGGAAATTCAGGCTGAGCAGACCAGCAGAAAATATCTCCCCCCAGGCTAAGGCCAAGGGGGATGCATGCATCAGAGCACCACTAGTCTACTAACAAATGATGGATTAAGCCGGTCATTATATTATAGCACTAGTCTATCAACAATGATGGATTAATCCCATCATTATATGCGTATGTGCATGCATGTTTCTTATTGTCAATACAGCAGGGCAGAAGCAAAACAGATGCCAGAGTACACCTGTCTATTGTTTCGAGTGTACTCGGTTTGCTAGTCCAGGAGCATTGTATCCAGCAAAACCTTTTCTTTTTCTAAGGAAGAAGGTCTATACTCTAATCAGTGGAATCAATCCGTCATGTGCATACAGTTTGACTATTGAATGCACAAACATAGCAAAATGGATCAATACAATTTCTTCTTTCTTCTTTATGGCATTCCATGGCAGATCATGCAGCATAAATTACAGCACCAATTTCAGATAAGGTTCTAGTACTCAATGGTTAAACAGTGCAGTTTTGGCATAAAAAATGAAGTACCAGCTGCAGGGATAAGAAATGCATCTAAAATCTGAAAATACATGAACCAGTTAGCTGATAAAATATGTGTAGCCATCTAAAGTTCGGTAAGAATTTACTATGCGAGTTTTGATTACAAATTGGAAAGCAAAGATGATTGCTGCTTCCTTTAGCCATCAAAGAAGCTGTTGTCCTAAATAAAACAAGTTGCAAAATCCACAATATTCACATGTATGCTATCCGTTCTCGATATGTCCCAACATCCACAGCAGAGCATCAAATTAAAACAGGAGATTTACTGTCGTTCAAGAATGAAACATACCTTCAGCCTATGATCACCACCCACGAACCTGACACTGAGTATGTGCTCATTGTCATCTAACAGCTCCAACCTCTCAGTGCTTCTTGTGGCAGGCAGCCCAGACTTAACATTGACCTCCCTTACGCTACCAATCTCAATGTTCCCTTTCATTTCACATCGGCTCACAAAAGGCTTGAAGAGCTGTGGCTGATCAAATCGCCTCACTAGAGACCAAACCTGCATGTTTGTTGTCACAAATTGAATTAACTGAGTTTGGTTGACTAAAAAACTAAATTGGATTAGACCACACACAGGCAAAAAAAATTCTAGAACTTAACAAGCTTTCAATAAACAGGACCGTTGATATTAAATGTCCTACATAAAGACTCCAACTGTGCTAGATCATTCAGGCTGTCCTATCAATAAACAGTTGAAAAACAGAGAGAAATTTACGGATGAGACCAGCAGGGATGGTGCAAAAGTTTATTAAGGACAGATTGAAGAACAGGACAGCTTTTTAATCAGAGTCACAAAATTCTAAATGGAAAATAGAGTCTAGACTCTAGAGAGTGCCATGATTTTTAAGCATATGCTGATCACTTTGTCCGGCAACTGACTCGAAACGGTAATTTTATATCATTTGATTAAGTGATTAACTCTTTGTGTCACAGGCATCGCATGATTCTGCAATAACAATAAAAAAGCTAAATTTCAACTGATCTTATGAAAACCACTGAATATATATCCAAAGGAGTGGATTCCAACTCAAGCTTATCTCCACCGGCTATTTGTATTAGTTGGAGAATAAAGGTACAGCCTAAGAAAGGTTAATAAAGTAGAAACCAATGCAAGAACATCCAGAAATTCAAAACTAATTGAACAAAAAAGTAGACTATGCCGAGATCTCGAGGTGGGGGAAGCATCTTCCCACGTGAGATGAGACTACAAAAAGGTGAATTAAAAATCCGTGTATCTTTGTGGCTATCATTGCGATCAATCATCCGTTCATCAGTCTACCATTCTCCTTGCCAAGCAAATTCATGAACCAACAAACGAGCACGCCAAATCCAAGAACGGCTCGAGAAAACCACACGATTCTTGAAAGAAAACAGAAATCTTTCCGCAAACACGACGTTGACCCCCGACAAATCGGAAGAAAAATTATGGAGACACAAGAAAAAAACAGAGAAAAAAAAGGCTCCAAATTAAGCTTTTGATATGCCCAGTTGAAGACCGGGCCAAACGGGTTGACGACTTGCTACAAAGTCAGCATCTTTCCTAATAAGAAGAGGCAAATCAAGACTAAACAAATCAAGAAACGACCAGGAAAAACTCCGACGGATCACCGGCAGCCAAGAAACAGGGCTACTGGAGGAGGAGGAGGAGGAGGAAGACATGGACCCCCACGGCATCGGGGAAAAGGCAGAGGCGGATGGCTCACCAGGTGGACGGGCGCCTTGATGTGCTTGGCGACGGCGGAGGAGCACTGGTGGGCGCAGGGCTCGTGGCGGTGGAACAGCCGCACGTACTCCGTCTCCGCGGCGCGCAGGCCGCACCCCTCGTCTGCCAGG
>KE373024.1:158528-173242 GCA_000418225.1 Zizania latifolia | reverse complement strand
GCCGCCGCACGCAGCACCAGAGCCCTCAGGCTACCGATGCATACCATCTCATGGCTGGCCAGCCCGCTCGCTCGCTCGCTCGCTCTCTCCCTACACCCCTCCCGATGCGAGCGTCTTAATGGCTTCGGATCTGGGCGAGAGGGGGTGGTGGGCGGTGCGGAAGGGCGGAAGGGGAGGAGGACGGGAAGCGGCGGGGGCAGCGGTGAAGGGAACGGACGGGCGTGGCAGAAGGCAGATTCTCATGTTCCGTCCAGTGACGGCGAGTCGGCGACGGCCACATCATCCGTAGATTCAATAAAAACTCACACAAAATAACTATACAAAATACATTCAAATATATGTTAACGAATCATATTCATGTAGTACATGAAATCCAATGAAAAACAACACTTGGAGTTCAGCTTAATATATACGAACTCCTCAAACTCCAGTGATCATAGACCGGCCTCGATAGGATAACGGACATGAACATAAACGGCTAAGGGAACGATAGCCATAGATAAAGACAAGCAAGAGAGGGTGAGCGACGATTGTAGTAAGAGGGTTGTGGTGGTCGCAAGTGGGGATCGTCGAGGAGGCGGTGGTAGTCACATGCGGAGACAAGCAAGACGGTGGCAACGAATGTGTGTATGGATGACGATGCGTGAGGACGATAGCGACAGAAAGCCCATGAAGTTATAAGATCTAGAGATATGCAACTTTTATTTTATATTGGCAAAATTCTATTACGTTTAAAAAATTAGTTTCACCTCATATTTGTTTAGTTTAGCATTTTGCTTTTAGCTGAGGAGATGTAAAAGATGAGCCAAATACACTTTCTTCTTTCACACGTATCCGTTCTTGTGTGCGTGCGTGTTACATGCTGGGTTGTTAGAGTCACTCAAAATAAACTAATATGGCTTTTTAAAATTACAGTGGATCTTGAGTGTAGCTTAACCTTAATAAAGGATGTGATAAATAGTCTCAAAAAGTGTACTCTTGAATCTTGATACTTGTTATAGGTAATATCAATCGTCCTATTTTTTATGTAGGATCTAAACCAACAGTTTGAAATGTGCCTAAACCTTTTTGTGGTGTACTAGAGATCCTATTACTCCCCTTTTATAGATGAGCGTGAATGAACAATCCATGTGAGAGTAGATGAATAATCACAAATGGAGACACACTTATATTGATAATTTTTTTTACAAATCTAATAGTTACAGTAGAAATAATAAATCTGATAAATAATTAAGAGGATATACCTCTATATTTATATATATAAAAACAACTCAAACTACCGATTAATACCGAAAGCTCGAGCCTTTGAGTAGTCGGCCAGTCGCTCGTGTTCAGGACAGATTTTTACCGTGAAGAACAGAAAAAAAAATGTTCTTTTTTGTCCGGACAGGATAGACTAGACTCTAGAGTAGACAATTGAGTGGCCCGCTGTCTCGGTCTCTGGCCTGGTCGAGCTGGAGTCCACGGCCTTACGGCGATCACCACCCGCCGCCTCCGCCTCCGCCTCCGCTCCCCTACTCCAGCCAGCTCTCCGACCGCTCCGGTAAGCACTAAGCAGTAAGCTTGCTCCTCCCTCCTCCGGCGGCGGCTCCTGCTCAGGCAGTCGGCCCCGATCTACCTCATACCCTGCTCTCCGCGCGCTTCGCTCCGATCCGTTTCGGTTCTCCCGACGTGCCGCTGCCGTGATGTGGCGGGCGCGTGCGCTGTTCCTCTTGTTCGTTGTTTGGGGGAGTTCGCCGCAAATTTTGGTTCTCTTATGTTCTCTTGGGGAGCTAGGTTCGCAGCTCAGGATTTGGGAGTGATCCCCATCGCCACCGGTGGATTTGGTCTCCGTGAATCCTTGAGCTGATTCGGGTTCAGGTTCAGGACACCGGGTTCTCACGTCGTAATTGCTCTCTGCCTGCCGCGAGCTTTTCGTTTGACTGTCTGTTCATAGCAAGCCACAAACCGTTATGTTTCGTTTTGGGCAGTTGTTGAAGGCGAGCAGGAACTCCATTTTCGTCTCACTTGTAACCGAATTGTTTCTATTCACAGGAAAGACTGATGTCACCACTCGATCTGTTCTTATGTTCTTTATGATGCCGTTGCCTGTTTTGGTGGATAACCTTTACTTCTGCTGACTGCTGTTGTCTCACTACAAGCTGCAAAACTGTCATCTCACTTGCAACTGAACTTTCTTATTAAAACCACCGCTTTGTCTACGAGTACGTGTTGTAACATTGATCACCTTGATTTTTCTTTCCTTGCTATTTGGTTCACATAATTTTTGTCCAGTTTATTGTACTGTTATCTTTGCATGTCGAGGGATCTTAGTATCTTACTGATTTATGGTGGTTAATTATCAGAGAGTTGATTCTTCAATGCAACACTTGAAGATTTGATCCTTTTTTCCACCTTGCTGGCTTCGTTTTGCCTGCTGGTGCTTGGTGGAATCAATGGCTTTCCGAGAGGAGAAATATGTGAGGTTAGCTTCTATCCTCTCCGAATAGCGTCTTAAATAAACTTTTATTCTAGTTCAGTTTACAGGACGCTGTACTTCATTGAAATATGTCTAGGAACTTGGTTTATTTATGTTTTACAGAAAGTTCAAATTATACTGAACTGCTAAGATGTCGCGATATAAGTAGCTTCCAAATGAAGCATGCACATTATTCTGAGGAGTATTTTGACCTGTTTTTTTTTATATGTCAGATTTCAGGACTGTAGATCAGAGCATTCTGTTGGTTCGGACAAGACAGTTTTAGAAGGAAGGCATAATGTACTTGGCTCACTAATGGATAGAACTGTAGGAGCCTTCTCGTTCCTGGGGAACGCTTCACATTCTGAATCCCTAAACAAACTAGCTTCTGAGGACAAGAAGTCCAAAACGAGAGTTCTTGATCCTCAAGAGCCATTCTTGCAGAGATGGAACAAGATATTTGTTATATCATGCCTCATTGCAGTTTCTGTGGACCCATTATTCTTCTATATTCCAGTGATTGATGGTGACAATACTTGCTTGTATCTGGATAAAAAGTTGGAAATCGTAGCAAGTATCCTGCGGTTTTTTACAGATATATTCTATTTACTCCATATAACTTTTCAGTTCAGGACAGGCTTTATTGCTCCTTCTTCTAGAGTGTTTGGTCGAGGTGTCTTGGTTGAGGACACCTTTGAAATAGCAAAGCGGTATTTATCAACATATTTTCTGATTGATTTCTTAGCTATTCTGCCCCTCCCTCAGGTACTTCATATGCCATTTACTTTATTACCCTATTAGAATGAAATATTTTAAACAATGAACTTCTTGTAATGCTGATGTTTATTAGAATAATTCTGGTGATTTTGTTAGGGTTCATGAAAGCTCATTGCATTCACTTTTGTACTACTTTTCTCATGTACGATTATGAGGAAGGCACCATAAACAGTAAAATGCAGCTGTTAGCTATATTTTAAGAAACTTCTAGGAACTATTGGCCTGGAAAAAAAATCAATACTTGGCTCTGCTGTATCTTGCCCCCCTGGTCACAAATACATAATCCTTTGGGCTTAAAAGCATTATTTGATAATTTTTCATTTGTGGGCTGTCTTCAGGTGCAGAGGTAGAACATATATTCCCATTACGTGGTTGAATTGATGTATCGTTTTTTAAGATCTCTTTTCTCATAAAGTTGTAACGGTATTTTATTTTCGTTATCAGGTGTTTGTATTGGTAGTGCTACCCCATCTGCAAGGTTCCTCAGTTATGAAGGCCAAAAATATATTAATGATTATAGTTATCTGTCAATATATACCTCGGCTAATTCGAATAATACCACTCTACCTTCAAATCACCAGATCGGCTGGTATAATTACAGAGACAGCATGGGCTGGTGCTGCATTTAACCTTTTAATTTATATGCTCGCTAGTCATGTAAGTCTTCTACTCACTAATTAGAAACCTTGCTGATTTGAGTCATTTGATTTTTTGGGCCTCATTTTCATTCTTGGTGTTATTCCAGTGGATATTGTTTCACAGTGGTTCTTTTCTTGCAACTCATGAAAGATTCTACCTAAATGAACTTTAGTATTTAGTATTTGCCTATTTGGTCATACTTCAACAAAGATTACAAATTAAGTCATATGGTGACATTTTTCTCATAGACGCATGTCCATGAAGAATTTATGCATGCTAGCTTCAGCTGTGTTGCATTGTCGAAACAAAGAAGAACATTTCGGTGTAATAGTACCATAATAGTATCCTGTCAACCATATTTTCGGTGTAACAATATACTCCATATCGTATTTCATAGCAGAAACAACAGTGTTTGGCACAGTGAGGCATATCATGCAATATTAGCTATCTTCATATTCTGGTGAGATTTTGACAAAGAATTTTCCTCATAGTTCTGTTGAATTGACCATGAAAAAAATGAAACTTCACATCTTCCATCAATATAGGTACAGTTATTTCACCCTGAACATGTGGATAAGCTGATCATGTCTCAGATGAGCCTCTTAGCAATCCAAGGAACTGTTTGTACCACATTGGCACAACTGTCTATGTACCATAACCTGTGTCATTTTTTTTGCTTTTTCCTGAATCGGACATCCAGAATCAACAATGTGAGACCTTGCCCTCATTGAAATTCCATGTCTGGGGGACTCGAACCCCACCAACATGGCTATGCTCAATGATTGGTTTCTAAGGGAACAACTTCTGTCGCCACAAAAGTTCACTGGTCAACTGATGTCATTAAAAAAGGACTAGATTCCGTACATTCAGTTAATATTGCCTGCTCTGTTATAATTTGGTTTTCTGAAGAACAATCATGCCCCAGAATGTCTAGAAAAGCATCCAGTACCTTTAGAAACATAAAATGATAAAATAAAACGATACCTATCTCTGATATGCTATTCAGTTCTTCATCAGAGGCATCAGTTTGCACATATTTTGTTGTCTGTGGTCAAGATATTACTAACTGATGCTTTAAATGCTAGCAGATCCTCGGAGCTCTTTGGTACCTTCTTTCCATTCAACAAGAATACACCTGTTGGAGAGAAGCATGTAGTCGCCAGGATGGCTGTGATTCTGGATCTTTATATTGTAGGATTAATACATCTGGAAATAACAAATTCTTACAAAATGCTTGCCCAACAAATGGAACTGACAGTCCAGACCCAATTTTTGGAATTTATCTTCCAGCTCTCCAAAATGTTTCACAGTCAGCAAGTTTCTTTGAAAAACTATTCTATTGCTTTTGGTGGGGTCTGCAAAATCTAAGGTTTGTAAAAGCAACATTCATTTTATTTTCCTCCAAAGATAATGTCCTTATATAATGTTTTATTTATTGCAGTTCTCTTGGTCAAAACCTTAAGACAAGCACTTATACATGGGAGAATTTATTTGCTGTTTTTGTCTCGACATCAGGTCTAGTTTTATTTGCCCTCCTTATCGGTAATGTGCAGGTACACAATTTAGTAACTGACACATTTTTATTATGATTATTGTTGGATTAAGCAGATCTTTATTTATAAATGCAACATGTGTGAAACCTTTTTTTGGAAATGCAAAATAGTTCATATGTAGATGTGTTTTTCTGGCATACTAAAAACACACCACAGAATATTGATATCTAATTCTAATCTATTTACTTGATTTTAGTTGAATTAGTTGGACAAGCATGAAATGACACTGTCTTTGAAGTTGCTTGATTCTTTCATTTATAGCACTCATATTATGATAACTTCTATGTAGTATGTACCAGATAAGTATCAAGATTCATCTCTGTTGAAACCTAGCTGCTTTAATTCATTCTGAAGGCAATATTTTTCAAAGACGAAGTTTTACAAAATACCCCCACCCCACCCCCTCACAAACAAAAAAGAGTGCCCTGTTTTACTTTTTTTCGGAGATAAACCTGTAACTCAAACATGTTAATTGTTAAACGCATAGGCTTTTAGCATGAGTTATCTTTTGATTCTTTTCAGTAGAACCCACAATTAACGAATTTTAGCCTATCCATACTAATTATCTTTCATTTCCCTCCTTAGAAATTTAAATGGCTCCTTTTTGCAGTGCTAAGTGCTTATATTACATGTACGGACAACAATTCCATTATTTAAGGCATAATGAGGATTCATGCTCATTATATAATCATTAGCTAGCGAACAAAGATGTGTAAGTGGATCTATTTCTTCCTTTTCTTAACTTTCTATTGTGTGGAGTTTTTTGTAGACCTATCTACAATCTGCCTCTATGCGTATAGAAGAGATGAGAATGAAACAGCGTGACACCGAGCAATGGATGTCACATCGATTACTTCCTGATAACCTCAAGGAGCGAATATTGCGTCACGAACAATATAGGTGGCAAGAAACAAGAGGGGTTGATGAAGAGGGTCTTCTTATAAATCTTCCTAAGGATCTTAGGAGAGAGATAAAGCGGCATCTTTGTCTGTCACTTCTCACGAGGGTAATTTGAGTAATTTCTCATACCTTTACATATTGATACTATAATATGAAGAATCCTAATCCTCACCGTCATTTAGTGTATGTGAAAAAGGATGTTCTTGAGTCTCACAATCTCACATACCTCCATATTGAGATAACACACATCTTGTAATGTCATATACATAGTATTAACACTAAGGCTAACTGCACGACGTGCTGAATCATATATTGGAGGATTGGACTTCTTGCCACATACTGATGATATACATACACCTTATATTTGCCAAGGAACATTAGTTAGATTGTTAAAGAACAATTTTTGCATGTGGTTTTTTAAGTTCTAGGTTACTTGCTTATTTCGAATGCATCTGTACTGGTGTCGTCAAAAGTTAGTTCTGGTTCTGTTCTGAATCTTGCCTTTGCTATTCTGGCCTTCTGGGTCATAGTGTAAGTCTGGCAGTTCCAAAACTCTGAACCAGAAATCCAGAATGGTAAACGCAATTAGATTCTCACTAAGTACTATTTCGGACAGGCCCGCATTTGGTGCTTTGGCTTGTTTCTTTGTTGAGTTGGTTTTGGCTGTGTGTACACCCCTTAAGTAGCATGTTCCTACCATTAGACCATCCATTCTAATTTGCTGAAGGAAGACAATGGGAGATGCTAACCAGGTATTATGGGATAAATGGATAATGGACATTTGAGGGCAACTGTACCGATTGACAGAAAGAACATTCCTGGAAGGCAAGCTCATTTGCTAGCTTACCTCTTATTGGATATATCTTTTTCATGAATTGCTCAGCAAAGTCAACCACTCTTTGCTGTCCTTTAATGTATCAAAACAGACCTGGCAATAGAAAACCTAGGTCTTTAAAATTATAGGTTGTTATCCCATTATTCATTTCCTTCTCCATGTCAATGAAATGCCATATGAATTTTAGAAAATTTGTACTACCAGCTCTGAGTACTTGTCAATTCAACTCCAAACCAATCTACAACATGATCATCGACAATAGAGAGGTGTACTGGATATTTTAAAAAAAACAATAGAGAGGTGCCATTACTGTTCAAATTGCTCTGGAAATCCTTCTGATCAAAGCGCAAGTTCTTCTGTCTATTAGTTCATGATCGGTTCACCTCTGTGCCTGCTCCTTTAGACAATGGTGCTGGTGGGTTTTGCATGTAAAATGAACATATCCTACTCGTAGACCACTGACCAGCATGTTGCGAAAGACAGACCTCATCACTCCATAACGCTGCTGCTTGGAAAATAAACCATCCTGACTTTCTAGACAAAATTGTAAACACTGGAACCATATCACCTTCAACACTGGAGTCTTTGTAGAAGCATGGAGAGAGGAGTTTTCTCTAGCTATGCTCATGGCAATACAGTGCTTAAAGTTGACATGCAAAAATGGTTTCACGCCTCGGACTCACCATCTTGCCACACCCCCCCTTTGGTAACTCATCTTTATTTTATTTAGTACACTGGGTACTGACTGCAGAAATCCTCCCTACCATTTTTGTACCTAGAATAAAACTTTTGAAGGCCTAAACATCACATATACTTTTCCAATGGAGGTCATTGATGGCTTAATACATAAATTCATAGTTGAGTTGATAATTACTTATTATCACTTAATTTAGTTAATTAACCCTCATTCTTTTTCTCACTGTTTGCAGGTTCCAATGTTCGAAAATATGGATAACCAGCTCTTGGATGCCATGTGTGATCGTCTGAAGCCCATGCTATACACAGAAGGCAGCTGCATCATTCGCGAAGGAGACCCAGTGAATGAAATGCTCTTCATCATGAGAGGAAATCTTGAGAGTATGACTACAAATGGTGGACAAACAGGCTTTTTCAACTCCAATGTTCTCAAAGGTGGAGATTTTTGTGGTGAAGAGCTTCTCACATGGGCTCTTGACCCTACTTCAGCTTCAAACCTTCCCAGCTCTACCAGGACTGTGATGACGCTGTCTGAAGTTGAAGCTTTTGCATTAAGGGCTGATGATCTTAAGTTTGTAGCCACACAATTCAGGAGACTCCACAGCAAACAGCTCCAGCATACTTTTAGATTCTACTCACAACAATGGAGAACCTGGGCCGCTTGTTTTATACAGTCTGCTTGGCACAGATACTGCAGAAAGAAACTTGAGGATGCTTTGTTTGAGAAGGAGAAGAGGTTGCAAGCAGCAATTGTTTGTGATGGCTCTAGTTCGCTCAGTTTCGGTGCGGCTCTATATGCTTCACGTTTTGCTGGTAACATGATGCGGATCCTACGGAGAAATGCCACCCGAAAGGCCCGTTTGCAGGAAAGAGTTCCTGCAAGGTTACTACAGAAGCCTGCAGAACCCAACTTTTTTGCAGAAGAGCAGTAATTTGTTCACACGGTGCTACAGGCAGAAAGTCATGTTTCAGCTGGTACAGATCTTTTCTCGTGTTTCCGTTTCTGATCTATCATTATTCAGTGTATGATTGGATTCTGTATAGTGGTATACCATTTGGTTTCGACTCTGATTCATATAACTTAATTCGTTCTATCGTTGGATCTTTATCTGTACATGTGATACCTGTGTTGTACATGGAATGCATGCATTATGAGCATTCCACTTCCACATTGTATTTGCTGTAAATGTAACTAATCACAAGGATATTATATAGTTATATGTATGTCAAAACTTTTCCCCTCAGAACAGCAATGCATGACAGAATTAAGCCATCATATTTGGACAAACATGGTATACATTGGCTCAGAATCTCAGATTTAGCGCAAAAGATAACTGTTGGCCATCCTCTTTGCCTGGCAATGCAACCAAACAACATACTCATGTATATGCAACCAGCTACATTTTCCTGACTGTTCATTGTTGTTGCAGAATCTATTCTCTTTATGTTGGATTTCATATAGTACAGGCAATAATTGGCCTAATGGCTTGTGTGGAAGATACGAGGTTAAAATTTGCTGATGTACTGACATCTGAGATACCCTGATATTTTTCTGTCTTCTCAAATTTCAAATCATATATATTGAGTAATCTTCCTTTGGTGCCATGTTTGCTGGAAACAATAATAATGTTAAAGGTTTATTCCACCATATCTGGGCTGATTGTTCTACCCAGGCAAACAACCATAAGCAACAGCGGCCAAGCCACTGAAGATGTCTATCATGCCGAGCAGTGAAATCTCATGGGATTTTTCATGCGAGGAAAGCTGCAATGAGATTTTCCATGCGAGGGTAGGAGGGAAAATAGTTAGCAGACAAGGCTTTCGCCAAGGTTCAGGCACAGTTAAATACACGGTGAGCTTAAATTCATGCATACAAGTATACAGTGGGGGTACCACTGGTATGTCTTTGGTCATGGATTTGGCTTCTCGAATTGTACTTTTCAAAACAAGCTGGCTGATTTGGAACATCTGTACAACTCGTTTAATTTTGTTGTGCCTGTTGGCCTTTACTGATGCAACTGGTACTATACTATGCCCCTCCCCCTAAAAAAAGTTAAAATTGTTATTGGCTATTTCCAACAAGAATGCCATTTCAATTTCGCTGGATGCTAATCCTAAAAGGTTTTCAGTGCGTGTAGAATGTTCCTTTCGTTTGATCTGCCAAGTGTGCACATTTCGTATGCTTTACTAATTTCTTCATGTTTGACGCAGGGGCAATTTTTTTTGTGTGAATCTAAAAAAATGGTTCCCTTCATTTTCTTTTCCATTCACCTGTTGAAGGATCAAGACCCCATTGCTGAATTAAGAGCCTGTTTGGTTTGTTTCCCAAACCAACCATGCAAAATTTTGGTAGTGCCAAAATACTGAACTATTATGGGCTACCTATATTAAGGCTTAATAAGCACTTCAAGTTTTCTTTCTTCATGTAATTCTATCAAAAATGGAGATTCAACTCTAAAGCTAATCACTATTACCTGCTTAAGTAATTTTATGCTGTGGGGGCTAATTCCTCAGTAGTGGAAACTAAAATTTGCATCTGAATCTAAATGCTACATATTGTCATGTCTTTTGGTCTATCTTTTCCACCCACTCTTCCATGATCCTCCGAACTTCGGTTCTATTATCATGTATATTGCTGGGACACCTTGCAGTGCCTAGCACAAATGGTTGAATATATCAGTGCTTCTGCTGGTCACTTGATTAGCTGGCTGCTAACCAAAAATTGGCCAACAATCCCTTTGGTGCTGCCAATATGGAAAACCTTGGATGGTAGTAGTGCTTATAGTGGAACATGCACCAGCTGCAATGAATTGAGGTAATCAGGGGAGGGTAAAGTCACAGAGTAATGACCTCTGAGTAGGATTATATATGTGAGAGACTAGAATTCCACCAGCAAAAAAGTTGTGCAAGTGCAGTGGTAGCCTTGGAGTATTAGAGTTGAGAAGGCCAATAATTGTTGCGGCAACAGACAAGAATGGTGAATGGCATATTTATTGTATATATTTTTTCCCAAGTAGCACGTTCTGCTGTTCATCTAACCCGATGGTTAAAGCCTGCAATCCACACAACTGGAAGTGTTCTTATTAGCTGAAGGTATTTGAATAAGGTTTCCTGGATGTGATTGCGATTGGGCATGGAAATTTAGTGTTTTTACTTCCTCTCCCTTCTGAATTATGGGGGTTGGATGGGAAGTTGATTAGGAATCCTTCTCTTGTCTTGGCTAGATATTGTACATCACAAATTCACCCCTGTAATACAACTCACCCTTGTAGTACAGGTGTTGTCAGCTGAGGCTAGGAAGATGGGGTTTGTACATCCCAATACTACAACAACAACAACAATAAAGTCTTTCAATCCCAAGCAAGTTGGGTAGACTAGAGTTAAAACCTAACAGGAATCATTAATCAAGGTTCGGGACTTTAGACACATGAATAGCTTCTTTTCATACACTCCTTATTTAAGGCTAAATTTTTGGGAATATTTCATTTTTACAAGTCTCTTTTTATTATCTTCTTTCAAATCAATTTCGACCTTTCCCTGCCTCTCCTCACACTAATGTCATCACGAATTCACATGCTGAAAATAATGCTCATCCCTCATCAATGATAGGTTGAAGTGCTTAGGTGGACAACTTCCTTGCAGACTAATTGATGGACCACTGCAGTGCCACATCCTTGTTCTGCAGTGCCCACTTCCTCCTGTATCATGTGTAGTGTAGCCATCAAGCAATCTTTTCTTGGTCATGAATGGCAATTTGTGTTGTTTCTGCAATCGGTGCAAATCTGGTTGCTTCTTGGATCTGTGCAATACTGCTGCTAGTCTGCTATGCTGTAGTTGTGCACAGAAAACTGAACTGTAGATGCTCGATCATTGCAACCTGCTGGTTTGGTTATTTTTCAGTGTTAAGACTGCAGGAATGTTGACTTACACATGCTGGGAGCCTGGGCTAGAAGATGAATGGAATGATTCAGAGATCTATGAAAATTCTGGTATGGTGTACAGTCTTATGGTATATCTGTTTTCCAGCATTCTTCAAGTTCTAATTCCTTGGAAATGGAACCTCATGAAGAGTAAAGCTAGTCTCAGTCTCAGTACCATCTATAAGATATGCATGATGTTGCATTGATGTGGATGACTTGCCAGTGCTGTTACCAATCTGTTTGAAGGTTTGGTATCATCCATGGAGGTCAGCATCCATTTTCCTTGTGTGGAATGTACCTTCTGTGAGCCATTTGCTGGTTGCCATTCCGGATCTGAAACAGCGAGTGTGTGCAAGTATCACTCTGTTACAGGCTGATATCTCCGGTGATGCTGAAAAAGAAGTAATTGGTGACAGCAACTTGCATCCTGTGTTCATTTTGTATTCTCCACAAGATGTGGTTAGCTCTAATTTCTCTATCACCATTGTGTGCTTTTTTTGTTTATTTTGTATCAGAGCAAACTTTAGAAAATGGATTTGCTGTGCGCACTAGTGCATTTTTTCACACCTGAGACTCTAATCAGTAATATCAAATTTGTTGACGATGCATTCCACTAAATAAATTCAGTGTTTAGCAAGAAGGTCTTCTCTATTCATTCTATCCATCTGCATTTTTGTATTCTTACTCCCTCTTTTTTTTCCCTTTTGAAGAACAGACAGTGTTTCTGTGATATCATGGCGATTGTGATGCCCTAGCTGCCGCTCTTGTCTCCACACTATGTTCTTGGCTAAGGGAAGAAGATATGAGCACAAGAGACTTCATTGTCGTTCTGTTGCCACTGTGGAACCAATCAGCCAAAGGTTCGACATCTCCTTGTCTTCGATCAAACACCACCTGATTTATGTTTGATTATCGTCATCGTCATCCTCACGTCCGGATTAAACAAATGCTCACGCTGGGCATGCCAAGTTGGAGATTGATTTAAAACAACAAGGATCAGGCCTTGCTGATCCATGGCTAGCTGTTGCAGCAGCTGCACGTGGTTCCGTTGCGATGCTGCTGCCGTTTCGTGCCATCTTGCCCCTGTCCTCTCAGGTGCTCATCTCGTACCCATCAGGTTGATGCTACTACATGTGCAGATGAGGTGAAGATGCTTGCTGATTGTTAATTACAAGATGATGGTCAACGATCAATGACCAAGACAATTGACACACCTGGTTAGGCTATAATTCACCAGTGATCATGACATTGACACACCTGATGAGGCTATAATTCAGCCTTCATCAACTTGGGCGACATTTTGGAAGGGAGTGAGTTGCATCAGCCTGATGCTATCCCCATGTCAGCTGGAGCACTGCTGACTTGTCTGAAACCAGCCATGCACGCAGCTGCGCGGACAGATCGTCGACGATGGCGAATCGCCGCCAAGTGACAGGTGCCGACTGACTGATTGGATATCAAGATCAGTTCTTTTTTCCTTAATCTGTTTCTTGCTTGTCTTCACCCAGCTATACAAACAGATGATCGCATTAAAGTCTTCTCAACACAAATTATTTTGACATGTCATTATAAATATAGAGTATTAGATAGAAACAAATTAAACTACTACAGTACCTTGTAGCACTTCTATGAAAATTTTAAACTGTCTTTTTTTCTGCGCGTACTCACATAGAGAATTAATTTTCACCTAGATAGATAACTCAGCTAACCATTTTTTTGGAAAAAAACTGGAAAATAGCTAATTCAGATAACCATTTTTTTGGAAATTTTTCTTAGAAAAATGTGTGTTGAACTGAGTCCACAACTTAATCATCCTTGAGCGAAGTAGCCAATGCAAGAAACCACTTGCATTCGTGAGAGCTCAGCTGCATGTTACTTGGCGACGAAATGCGACGGCGACTTGAGTCAATTGCTAGTGTACGTTGGTTCGGAAGAGAAAGCAATATGATTTGTAAGTGCATGCTTCTAAGACTAATATGTAGTACTATTTGTATTAATAAAAGTATGTGTTCAGATTCGTAATATCCTCGCCATTATCACAAGAGAAAATGCAAAAAATGAAAGCGGGTGTCTATAAAAATCGTTTTTAGTGGTGAATACACGTGAAATTGCAAAATGAATGATAAAACTTTAACCCTATCCCATGACCTACCGAATACGATAAGTCGGTAATCAAATAATCTAAAAGGACAATATATAACAAGTTTTCTCTTTGGCATTGTCCCTAGCGGGAAACGAGAGGACTCCTGTATATACATCCAGAATGCACGGGAGAAGAAACGGCGTAGAAAAAGGACGCACACGAGAGCTCATGCTGTGTCTGTTTGCAGCCACTAATTAATCAGCCAAGGACTTTGAGTAGACATGCAGCTGAAGTGAATTGATGGGTCAGTCCACGCTTACTTGGCTGCTGCTGCCTGCTGGCTTCTCTGGCCATAGTTCGTCGTTGCACGTCTCTAGCCAAACGTCGTTTCTAGTGTCTTGTAATGCTCCCGTCCAAAACGACTACTTAACTCTTTAAATTTTATAAAAAAAACTTCGTTTTTACTAATCACCTATCCTTAGTTCATAAACAAGAAGTTTTATTCAGAAAACAGGATTTTGCTGAGTGTTCCATACACTCGGCGAAGGCCATAATACACTCGGCGAACGTTGCACTCGACGAACCCGCTATTGGCAAAAAGGATTCGTCGAGTGTTTTTTATCGGGCACTCGACGAATACTTCACCGAGTGTTAAATTTGACACTCGACGAAAAAAAAGTGTAACGGTGGTATGACGGACGGTTTGCCCAGTGTCCAAAGTTTGGCACTCGGCAAAAAAAACTGAAAATAAAAAAAAATAAAAAAAACGTGCAGCGCGAGGCGGGCGTCCCAAACACACATTTGGTCAAACACCTGGCAGGCGCGGTGCGACGCGGTGGGTCGCGGGCGCGGC
>KE373024.1:137014-147035 GCA_000418225.1 Zizania latifolia | reverse complement strand
AAATTCCTAAAAAAGTGGCACCAGATTTCTATCAGATAAAAAATAATTATAAAAAAATAAAAAAAATAAATAGTGACCTATTACCTCTTAGACCTATTACCTCATAAGAGGTAATATGTCACCGTCTTTAATCTTAGCCATTAGATCAAAATAGATGGACGGTCTATAATATTTATGGTGTGTAGTAAAATTTGACATATATATATATATATATATGCTCGATCGAATTTCCATGGGTCACTAATTAAAATTTTCCAGAACTGTTAGTGTTAATTTCACTTTAATAATTGAGGTCTGTGATGATTTGCTGGGCAGAGGGATTCTCACGCTATCTCGTGCACGCTGTCCGATGCATGTTTGTCACAACCCGACCGGTCAAACGTGTGGAGCCAGCCAGCTGAGCTCGTATATTATGGCTACTACTACATGTAGATCGAACACTATTTGGGTAGAAAGCTCTAGTTAGGTTATGCTAGATCTGCCCCTCTGCAGTTAGATAAAAATATATTAATATTTACATTGTCTAATAAATATAATATTATGATATATTTTATGATCAATTTAATGATATTATTTGATATTATATTTATTGGTATATTTCTAACAAAATTTGTCACAATTTAAATATAAATCATTTTATAAGTTCTATGTATTTTTATCTTTCATTCATATTTTCTTTTGTTAGATAAATATTACCTCTCTCATAAATAATCAATTCACCTTTTCCAAATCATTTTTTAAAGTAGAAAAATTGATGGACAACAAAATTATTTGAGTCTCATGTACAAGTTCAAAATAAAATATATAAAAAATCAGAGAAAATATCACGTTCTTCCGATGTGTGATATAAAGCACACACAGAGATCTTGAGAGAGAGAGGGAATTTGAAAGAGCTAGCAAGCTAAGCATTGTTCCTTCCCAAATTATTCTCTCCCATTGGCTCGCACAAAGACAAAATACAGTTCAGAGGTAGGATCGATCGAGCCAAGCTTCTCCTTTCCCATATTCTCTCCGATCCTGGCACCCCGTTATACTGTGAGTGATCGGCCCATTTTTATATTCTTCTGTGTGCCCCTCATCTATTCACCTATGTCTATACACATAACTACACTATCAGTTATTACCATCATATATTGCGTGTATAATATTACATGTGCATTAATTTGTATGCATCTGAACAAACACCAACTAATCAAATCAAAGAGCTAGCTAGCCGCTAAGCCGGCCATTTAGTTTGACCATATAGTTTAATGTATAATCAGGCTGTTAATTAGGAGCCACTCGTGCAAGCATGCATGCGTGGTTTCATGAAAAGACCTAGCTATGCTAGAAGCTAAGCGAGCCAGTGGCCGGCCGGTCAATAGCCACGAGTCGCAAGCAAGGGGTTGGTTTTTGTGGCGGCCATATGCATGAGAGGCCGACTCGTGGATGGATGTTGGATGGTTCTTGTTTTTCTTATCGGGAAGCTACTACCTTTTTGCAGTTCGATCGGCAGCTTTCATGGAATGATGTCGTCTGGAAATTCTTATTACAAGCACGTAGCATCAAATAGGAACTAGCATTAGATGTAACGGTTTCCTTTAAGTATATATGAGGCACTTGAGCTGCGTGCGGTTTAAACTGAAGAACCAATACATTATACATATGAAGTAGCATGTATATGTCGGTTTTCAATATAAACTATATATAGTTGAGCCACTGTATGCATAATCGTCACATATGAGATGGTTTCAGGCAACAGGTTAATGTGCATTATATGTGTGTCGATTATTTGAGTTAACTGGCACACATAGTACGACACCACTATATATTTCGATTTTTTTTTTCTAACCGGCACATATGAGGTGACCCTGATAATGAGTTATTGCGCCTGACGTGCTGTTAGGTATATGTGTCCGTTCTTTGTTCAAATTGACACATATGATGAGGTGACCCGACCACGGGTTATTACGATGCCTCATATGTGTCTGTCACTTATGTTAATCATATCGGTGTGTGTGTGTATTGCTGACCATGATGGGGTAAAACATTTAAATGCATTTGGTGATTCCCTATTGGTTGTGCAACAAGTGGCTAGAAGTTAAAGACTTTGCCGAATTTATAGTATTAAATTAGACTGATCAAGTTGACGAAAAAAGAAAATTGAGGAATATCACAGAAAAAAGAAAGTGTTGTGGGCGTGCAGGCCTGCAAAGCCCAAAATAAACCCAAATACTACACCGGCCCATACAACGCGAGCCCAAGCCCATCATCAGCCGCCGACGTGCGCCTACGGCCCATAAAAAGCCCACCCACCCTTGTCTTATCCCTCCGTCCCGCAGGCCGCATCCCTCTCGCTTTCTTCGCCCTCGCGACGTGCGAACCCTACCTCCGGAGGCGGCGGCAGCGGAGCCTCTCCGGCGGCCAGCGGGCTCACCAGGTAAGCCCCATCGCGTCCTTCTGCCCCCCCTATACCTACCTTTCATGCGTGCTGGCGAGCGTGTTCGTGCGCGGTCGTTTGGTTGCTGCCACCGCAAACCCTAGGTCCGCCTGGGGCCGGCGTCGGCGAGGTCGCCCCCGCCGCTTAGATCCGCGCGGGATTTGGTTGTTCCCTTGCCAGAGCTGCCTCGACGAGCAGTTTAACGTGACAGGGGCGCGCTTAAACTGAGATCCAAATCTGAGATCCCCTTCCTTCCATGGCGGGTTTCTAGGCTCTCAGTGTCGTTGGGAGTTCGTCAGATATGCAGTAATGGCTCGGTTGGCGTCGCAGTACCTGGGTGGTTGTGGTAATTGCGTGGTGAACTCGCATTAGTTTGTTTTGGTGTCAAAATCTGTTGGATCTTGGTGTTATGTCTATGCATTCCTTTGTTTCGTGCTTGTGTTATGTGTCATTGTGTTCTACTACTCATGTCATTACGGTATTGGTACATTTAAAGGAAAGGAAAATGCATAGTTTACAAGTCAGATTCACAACCCAATTTTAAACATTGTTTTCTACTCAAATGTGATGACTGATGAAGTGAACATAAAACGGTAAGGTGCTTGCTTCATTGGACTATGCGTATTTTGATTTAATAGTTTTTCCTTGCATGCTTTTTAACATGAACCCCATGCTTGTGCTTTTAGACCTCTTGTCACGTTCTTCAATTTTTTACCAATACTTCTGTGTTGCGCTAAATATTGTTCTTCACAAAAACCATATGCTGACTGCTGATGGCCATATGCCTTGTTGCTGTATCTATGTGTAATTGCAGACAGAACAATGAGGAGGTACAGCCCACCATATCGCAGCCCCCCGAGGAGGGGATATGGTGGTCGAGGAAGAAGTCCCCCACCCAGAAGGGGACATGGAGGACGGAGGGAGCAGGGTTCTGGAAGTCTCTTGGTTCGCAACATTCCTTTAAGCTGCAGGTACTGAAACTGTGTAACCTAAGCACCTTTTTCCACTGGGATAACTGTATTCTTCATGAGAATATAATGTTTTGTTTACAAGTTATTGACTTAATTAAATTGATTGTCCCTCTTAACTCTGGCAGAGCAGAAGATCTTCGAGTTCCTTTTGAAAGGTTTGGTCCTGTTCGAGATGTTTACTTGCCAAAGGATTATTACAGCGGGTAAAGTAACACTACATGACTATATTACATAATTTTGTTTGTTAATTGGCAATTGCCAAAAGAAAAATGGTCTGTTTTGTAAGGATAGTAAAGGTGACAGTCTGTATGTTTGTGTGTGTTGTTGTTGCAGTAAGCTTAGAATATTTTCTGAAGTTATGTTTGTGTGTGGTGTTGATTGCTGCAATCATTTAGTGTATTTTATGCTCTATTAAAAATTCTTAAATCATTTTGTTGATACGATGATTCATTTGATAGAGTTGTTCCTGTCACTAGAACATGTAATGCACATGCCACATATGTGGGAATCTATATTTTGCTTCCTCCTACTCACTTGTCCTTGGCTTGTGAGTTTTTCCCTGAAATTATTCCCAGGTTCGTATTGGATTGAAGTAAATACAACGTTGAAGAAAGCTTTTTAATATTCCTAACAATTCATTTGTTTGGCAAGATAGAGTCTTGTTCGAATGAAGAAGTTCTTCTATGAAGACAAGATTTGATTCATTGAGAAAATTAATTTCACGAAGAGAAGATAAGAGAGTTGTACTGGGTGGTCCATGAGAAGATAAAATGGAGTGAAGTTGATTTCAAGTACTATCATGACTTTTCACACATTCAGGAACTTGAAGTGAATGCTTTTGTGAAGATGCTCTTTATGAGGATCACTGTATGTAGTGTTATACAAGAAATTCAGATACTAGAGCCTGGGCATCTAGCTTTTTGCAACATTTGCTTCCCTTTTGGTGGAAATGTTAGTAAGTTGATGACTGTGCTTCACTAAGAATCATAGAGGGCATATTGTGTATTCAACTGTGCTGGTAACATGACAGGCACACACTATACATGAACACTTTGCACCTTATTTGTTAGTTCGCTCATCAATTTTCCATAAACTACTGTGGTCTCATAAAATTAACATACACAGGGAACCACGAGGGTTTGCGTTCGTGGAGTTTGTTGACCCTTATGATGCCTCTGAGGCCCAGTATCACATGAATCGTCAGGTGTTCTTTGGCCGGGAGATAACTGTTGTTCTTGCTGCTGAGTCACGGAAAAGGCCAGAGGAAATGCGTGGCAGAACAAGAGTGAGGTATTAATCCCATTACTATTTGAATTCCCAGTCTTATTCTCTATCATGTGCTTATTTGCAATGTTTTTGTGTGATTGCATTGCAGAGGGTACTCTGGTCATGAAGGGCGTCGTTCTTCCCATTATGGTATTTTCTCAGTCACTTTACTCATCATTTGTGGTCTTATGCGTTGCTACATGCACATCTAGTATTCTGTATTCGCTGTAGTTGTACTAGGAAAAATGTAGCCTATTTTTGTTACTGTTGTTTAGTGTCTGTTTGCATACAAGACCCTTTTGCAGCACAAGTAACTGCATGTTGCAGATTTCAGATTAGCATTGTTGGTGTGATATCTTCAGTTTTTGTCAACTTTTCTTTTTAAATGCTCCAAGTCCTTTGCTAATTCCTTTTGTTGCTACACCAAATTAATGATAGCATTTATTGCTTCATACAGGGAGGTCTCATTCACGATCGCGTTCCCGCTCCCCTCGGTATCGAGGTCGTCCACGGTCAAGGTAGACCAGTAACAGTTTCTGTTTACTTTGTCTGCTTTATGTCATTCCTAATCCATTCACCTTGTATTCATGAATCCTATCACACACATTTGTTTAATTTTAAAAAGGTCGTCCTCTCCTGCTCCAAGACGACGAGATGACTATTCGGCTTCCCCACAGAGAAAAGACACACATCGTGCCAAATCTCCTAGGCGTGATCCAAAAGAACATGAAGAAGACAAGAAGCGGAGATCCTATTCTCCTGCCAGTGATGGCGACCAGCGTGATGCTGATAATGGTTATGAAAAGTAAGTTATAGTGTTTCATAGTCACATTGTTCTTTGTTTAAATACAAGGTCTCTTTTCATTATTCTAAAACAGCTATTTTCACACTCCAATTTGGTTGGTTATCAGTAGCATGCTTTGAAATTTTGGTCTTACTGTTGCTCCCTGGTGAGCATTAGTTTTTTTTGCTTCATACTCCCTGTAGAGTACTTTGGTCATATTGTGTGCATTACTTCTGGGATATATATAAATATACTTACCTCATGGAATGCTTTGTTGAGTGCTATTCTGTTCATAAATGAAAGAACTTACAATATTTTATGTTCGTAGGAGGTTGCCCCCACCTGACAGCGGATCCCCTCCTTATCGGAGGAGACAATTCTCAGGATCGCCTCCAGGATCCCGCTCCAGGTCCGCTGATGGGTCTCCTGCCCGCAGCGACTGACAGAAGAACACTATGCATTGGGCTGCGGCCCCCATTTAGTCCTTGTTGGTTGGACCGGTCCTGTTCAAGTAAAACCACTGGCTTTGTTGTAACGCTAGTATCCATCCTGCTTGGTAGCGAGGACATGACTTTGTCAGCTGTGTGCGCTGCTTTTATGTTGCCCAGGATGGGAGACATTTTGGTGAAACTTTAGACTTCATGGCATATTATTGTAATGTTTAACTTCACCATATCTATCTAATGTATTTGCGTGTGCTATGTGGCTGAAGTTCTCTGCTACATTTATCTTGTTTAGAAAAACTTGCTATGGCAACAATCATCTCAACTGGCTGGAAAAGCTTCATCTCTCTATGCATGCCATCATAGTACTGTTACCGATGGCATCTGATATGTTTATTACCTGATTCATTTCTAAAGTGTTTTTTTTGCTCCAGTGAGTTTTAATTTAGAATATCTCGAGAAGTTCATGCCAGTTGGCACGTGCCACCTATGAATACTACAGGAGTTGGCTAGTTGCACATTCCAGAACTTTATATACTGGTTGAGGTCAGGGTTTCGAAAACCGTTTGGTGTTGGGTTACCAGTTACAGCCGGCTGGCCAACCTGTCGTTAACCGCTGAAAACCAACCAAGATTTAAATTGTACATTTGAATTTAGAACTTTTTGTGTGATTGGACCGAATAGTTATCGTTTGGTTCAGTTATCACTAAATTATGATTATTGATTAACATATAACTATCTAACTTACCAGCACCCAAAAATTTGCCGTTGGCTTGAGAGGCATGGCCACTGCCGCCGCCCCTTGCCTCCGCCACCACGGCGTGGGAGGACACGGCCATGATCGAGAGAAATCAAGAGGAGACACTAAGAGCAACACATGTGATGCCCTTGCGTGTCACGCTCATGATGCATCGCGATGGAACACATTATAATAATTCTAAAACAAAGTTGCTAGTAGACACTAAGAGCAAACCTTAGACTCGGTAGCAAGAAGTCGTTTTAGCATCAGACTAGCCCAGGAGGGCACCTTGGGTGCCCCATCAATATGCAATGAGAGTTCATATCGCTTCAGGCTAAAATTCCATATCCATGATTTGATGGTCGTTATTACTTAGTATATGTAACTATGACAAAGAAGGAATTACCAAATAACCAAGTTAACACAATACAATAAAAGATTAGATGTAGACTTTTGAGATCACTGAAATTTCATGTAAACACGCATTTACATAAGATGCAGATCAAGCAGTACAAAACTATCAGCTTGCCTTAATTTGAGACTGACAGTCCAGCTCATTTGAGCCAGTCATTTCCTCTAAAATCAGCTGGAAAAGATTGGAACACCACAGGCTGCCCTATTGTGCTGCCATCAATCGGAACTTCTGAGAATCCCTGATCAGCAAAAAAGGCATCTTCTACAGAATTTTGAATACTCGTACATAAACAGAATGCCACTAATCAACTAATGCTGTTCAGCTTAACGGACTTAGGTTCTAACAACAAAGCTGCATTACAGCATAACACAATTATTTTTGTCTGTTCATTGCTATTAGCGAAAGGAAGGACTGATGTATTTTTGAAACACAAATGTAAGTGATACATACCTCTTACAGGGCAAAGACAACACTCCCTCTTTTGATCAGGTGTTTCACAAGCCCTACAAACCCATGAGGTGAAGTCTTGCTTATCCCTCACGCCATAGCATTCCTAATGAACTACTATCATAAATTAGTTTAGAGGAAAAGGTACAAACAATGTAAAACAGAAAATGAAATGTCACTATAATATTCTCATAATCTTAATGATAGATACTGATGCGCAATGAATGTACGAAAATAATCAAATTGTAATAAGTGGTGCCATTATGTAGTGACAAATACTCTAACCTCAAAGTGCTAAGCTTCGAAGCAATTAAAACAGCTTCTATCGAATGCACTCAATGCAGGGTACAAGTAAAATTGATGCAGTGATTCAGTGATGACAAAAGGACCACACAAGCAAACCTCTACTAAGGAAGAGAACATGCTTACACAGAAAAGGTAAAAATGATCGATAAACTACTAAAGACAACTTTATATCTGTGGATAGTTGCAGATGTCCATTCTAAGCCTCCACGAACTCCGACACCCCTCTGCTGAAGTTCCCAAGTTTAGAAACTTATGATGTGGTTTAGTATCATCAATGAGATGACTTATCAGAAATTAACTATATGTTGAGTGAGCCAACCACACACAAACTGTAGCCAAGACTCTAGGTCATGTAAATCCGACAAATCAGGGTGTGCGCAGGTCATGTAAATCCGACAAATCATGGTGTGCGCAGGTCATGGTTTGTCTAATTTTTCAAGATCCATGCATGCTAGATGGCACATACCTGGATATTGAATTAGAGCCTGCATTCCACCGTTCTTCTCAGACATTGCAATCTTTTGGACAGTACCAAAAGCAGAGAACACCTGAAGTTATCCCATACTGTTAGTATACAACATTTTCAACATAAAATTAAATCAAAAATATCTGAATAGATGTATTGTAAAATGTACTTACAGTGTGTAGAACATCCACCGGTAATTGATTACTTATTCCAGGGAGAGCAATTGAAGCAACGCCCTTCTGAAAGAAGTGCCACCGACAGAAACTTCAGGGCGTGTCTTCCTCCTTCGTCTATTATGGCCTGCCAAACGTCGGTGGCAACTTCGCTTATCTTCATCAAATTCTTCAATAAGGCGGAATCTATATAGTAACGCGTAGTCATGTACAGTCATTATAGATAATTTGCTCATTTAAAAAATAAATTGCATACAACAGCACTGATGGATGCTCCATCGCATAGTACGCTGTAAATACTATTAGTACTATTTAATCACACAGTACTCTTTGCACACAGTGTCAGCTTCTTCGAAAAAATTATGAAAAAAAAACCATGCAAATCAAATATTGTAAAAACTATAATCTTTGGCTATGCCCAAGAAGAATTCACAGTTTTTTAAAAGTGGGATGTTGCTTCAGACGCAGAAATAACCGAAACACAGAAAAGGGTGAGGATCAGAAGGACAATTACCATTGGTCATGTGCTATCCAAATGTGGACATTTAGGGGCCGATATGCTCTTACATCAGACAGAAAAGAAAACAAAAAAATATCGGTCCTTTAAAAAGTGTACATAATTTATCCTAGCAAAGTACTTGGACTGAAATATGCATGAAATATACAGCTTAGACAAATAAAACCTCTGTCGACATAAATTTAGCTTTCTTATGGACTCTCACCCCCCTGCAAGCCATCAGCTCTAGTTCTTGACAACAGTATGTAAAAATGATTTCAGAAATTCCAGTGTCTGTCAACTGAAACTAAATTCAGAACACAGATGTCGGTAATGCAAAATATTTTTGTAAAAGAAAAAATCCAAAGAAATTACAGAAGAATGTGTCAATGTGATATGATCATGCTGACATGTACAATTGTGATTGTGTCTTAGTGATTGGTAATAACTTATATAGAATTACAGATAAAACAGATTTATGGTTTCAGCTGTAGTTGATAGATGCACTGGCAGAAGGGAATATGCCATTCTCTAATAGGTTTACTTAAGAACATTTTGTTTTGTATCATGTACTCAAATATGTTCTGCAATACCACCCCTTTTGTGTTGTTGGAGTGCTGGACTATCCGTGATTGTCTCAAGAGTTAGAAATTGGTTCATAACTGATCTCTCTTAGCATATCACTATTCGATCACTTCTTCCAGCATCATCACAAAACCATGTCTATCAAATTGATAGCCCCAACTTTTCACATTTTTTGCATGAATCATTGCCATTTCAATTGGCAATCCACAAATGATGGTGTTTTTTTAGTTTACTACCATTGTGCCCATGTGTTGTGACAGATGCCAAATTAATATATCACATGTTGAGTATAATCTGATATCATATAAATATCATACCATCAACCAAAAGCTAATGCAATAGGTATACAACACATGCATGTCTACATCGATCTATACCAAAAAGATCTGGATTGAGGCTACATAGAGAACACAGCACACCAACACAATCACCAACTCTCTAATTTACATTCTATTTTACTATATTGGTCTAGATTATGGTGACTCTCATAGATCAAAGGCTAGTGCTTACA
>KE373024.1:91239-122788 GCA_000418225.1 Zizania latifolia | reverse complement strand
TTTCCAGAAACAAATAGATACAGTAGCATCCAGTTTTGTAAGAATTGGAACAAGTTGGATGTGTTTCCAACTCTCCGTAATAAAGCTGAAAGCTTAAACAAACAAAATATTAGATAAATCTAACTTTTATAACAGTAGCTGTTTTTAACCCAAATAAAATAAGAGTTGCACATCCTCAGATTCGACAATTGCATCACTTGATCAGTTTGTATAAACATATTATAATCATAGAATTGTCATTTCCTATCCATCACTTGATCAGTTTGTATAAACATATTATAATCATAGAATTGTCATTTCCTATCCAATTGTTAAGTTTCAAAGAATCGCTCTAACACGTATCTTACTCCAACTAAACAACTTTATAACATTTCAAAATATATAGCCCATCCGAACATAGTCGCGTGAATTTTGCAAATGCTCTCCAAGACTTAATTTTAGGCAGCAAAACAGCTTAGTACAAGAATTCCTATAAAAGTCCAGAAGCTATTGTTTCATACAGCGGAGTATGATGCGATGTAACTGCTAATGAAATTCGAAGTTGAGTTGCTTGACAGATTAGATCTCACATTCATCAATCTTGCTCTTGACCAGCTGGAAAGCAGGATTCACCCAGGTTCCGCAGCTGCATTGCATTCCTCCCCAGTGGAATTGTCCCAATCGAACGTTGCATTTCCTTCACGAGATCTTCCCTTGAATATATCCTTCCACCACTGCAATACATTTTAGAAGAAAATATATCAGGTTCTCTTCTGGCTTAACATCAGTTTCCACATGTTTTTGATTAACTTCTGGTCTTGACTCCCAATTCTGGTGCCTGAATATTTAGCAGCAATTTGGTTTGGGTTGCAATGTGCATAGCCATAAATATCATAGTGAGTATGTTATCGAATTTAACAAATTCCTAAACAACAAAATAAACCTTAAACATATCTTTCCTCATGAGTTTCTTCAGAAGTTATCGTTAAATACAGTGCATCAACATGTGCCATATCTATTCGTTATCATGGTATCATAGCCTATTGATGTTCACACTACCTCAATTTCTCCAAACATCAACATTAAGCAACAAATGTTCCCATCACACCATTACTGTCACCAGCATCAAAAGTCAAAACCCACATACCTAGTACCTTGATCTTCAAGCATCTATTTATTATAAATATAACAAGTTCTTACAAATTACTCTTAGCAAAATGCCCTCAAGAGCCACATCAACAAGACTGTTTTCCAACAAACAGATGATAACTGGGTTTTGATACAAGATAATGGCATTTTTGGTATGAATGTGCCTTTAAATTCATGATTGCGAATAGAGACAAAAGGATAGAGGGATCAAGAACAATTAGCCAATAAGTTATAATACTATAAAAGCGGAAAGATATAGCATACACTAATGCATTGTATATGATAAAAGGTAAAGTCCATCTTTAGCCACTTAACTTTGCTCAAAGTCAATTTTTCACCCTGAACTTTCAAAACCGTTTATTTTTCACCCTCAACTTCCAAAACCAGACAAAAAACACACTGGGACATATTTGTTAGTGGTTTTGCTTGAAGTATAAGTGGTTTTCACAAATCTTACCCTTATTATGCATTTTTTATTGATGCAAATGTCACTTAGGTTCACAGCCATGAAACTTATATGATTGAAGTTTATGCCAGTGAAAAGCCACTATTATATTGATCAAAATTACCATGAAATATGGTATAAGGTGTTATGTGTCTGGTGTAGAAAGTTGAGGATAAAAAATAACTGGTTTTATAGTTCACGGTGAAAAATGGCTTTGAGAAAAGTTCAAGGATCAAAAATATACTTCACACTATGATAAAATATTCCATTATATATATATATATACCTGCAGTCAAGAGTTTGTTGACTAGACAAAACGAAAATGAGGAAAATTAGGGACACCATTTGGACACTTACTACATGCGAGGACATACACAACAAAAGATTACGAGCTCGCACAATGCCTTGCAACATATCTGATAGACATCTCTTCTTTTTCTAAGGAAATAACAGAAGGCATGATATTTATTCAATAAAGTGGGATAGCACGGTTTACAAGCTAACTGCAAACTATGAGCCTAAAATTCAGTAAAAACACGAGAGGTATGAAAAGTAGCTCCTTATTTGGGACAGAGTACATTCGGTTACTTAAATTGCAGAAACTTGTTGCATACTTGCATGGTGGGTAACATCTTGCCTAGATTCCCACAAACTTGAAAACTAAACTATCAAGAATCTCAATTTACATAAAATGATTAAGTCTCTAGGAGTGATCACATGAGTAATAACTCAGACATATGTTCCTTGAATCTTAAAATTTGCATGAAGAAGAGGGTCAACGGTTTACCTAAGAAGGCTGGACATGCTTTTATCTATGGTGCACACTAATGCATTGTATTTTAGTATTTGAAAAAAATACATGGAATAGATAAAACAGGAAATGAGGAAATACAGGTGTCATGTGAGCACTTTTTATGCAATAATATGCTCAACAAAAATATTATGGGCCCACAAAATGTCATGCAACAAACATGATAATTTCTATTAAACTCCGAATACATATATTTACATAAAAAAATTATAAGTGCCATTTACAACATCACACTAAGTGATTAGTCATTCTTGGGAAAGATTTTGTCCACCTCTATAAATCCATGTAATCATGGCCATATCTATTTGAAAAGTATTTGGAAATGATATCATTATATAAATTTATATGAATAAAAGATGAGCTTTTCATGAACATACTTACATAAATACCACAAATAGTGAAATGGGTTGATAGGTAAAATGTAACTTTGAGAAGCAGACACCATACCATAAGATTTTTGGTCGTCAATCACTCGATCATCATGCCATCATGTCAAAGGTGGCTTAACATGAAGGATGTGACTGGACATGACTAATAAACAGCCACCATTATTTTTCTTTGAACCTTAAATTTTGCATAGTGAAACTGTGCAAGTGTGGGGTTATGCAAGAAGGTCAAGCATGCTTTTGTTAAGATGGACTTCTGCAATGAAACCTGGGAATTCTCATGTGCTCACAACATAGCAATGGTGGCCCTGTCGCCTTATCTCGCCTTCTCGCCTACAACAAGAAGAAAACATGCATGCTTTAAATGAATGGATTTGCCATATTCTACATGGATACAGATTGGATTCATTCTCAAATGGGAAACACAACTTCACTAAAGCCAAACGGATGGAAACCAACATGGGACATAGAAAAGGGATATAGGCACATTTTCCTGCCTTTAACTATGTTTATGGAATAAGACAGAAATATCATCATCAAGGGATCATATACAACATCCGGTTCCATAGTGTAGTGGTTAGCACTCCAGACTTTGAATCTGGCAACCTGGGTTCGAATCCCGGTGGGACCTTTTTTTGGTATTGCTATACTCCTCAAACGGAATGTGCATAGTCAAATAGTCAATTGCTTGTAGGGCCAATATATGCCGCACGAGCTGTTTGTTATTACTAATTAATACAATGGTTTAGTGGTGAATCGTAACAGTACACAAGTAAAAATACCACCTTTTTACAACTGAACGTGCATCTTCAAATATATGTGCAAGGATATTTGAGTTGTGCAATGTTACTGAACTACAAAAAAAAAATGTTTGCAACACCTTCATAGTGGCATATAACCCAAGAGAAAATAGCACTTACAAGTTACAAGTCATTGAAAGAAGATATTCCTCCCATATCCCTGTACTCAATCTACCTGCCAAGTAGACTATGTACATAACACAAGTCCACACTTCCATAGTGCGACCACTTGGCGCACACAAGATTTTGGATCTGGCAACCTCAATACTGATATCACTTGGGCCAACTTTTCATCAAAGGTGATGAGCACAACTTTTTTTAGGCACAGCAATTTGGTTTGGTTGCATGGAAATATGCACCACCATGAATATCCCAGTAAATTGCTAGGAAATGTGTCTAATGACAAAGCTGAATTTCGTCATGACTCATGAATCATGAGTGTCAACAAAGTTCTTGTCAAATACAATGCATCAACATGCGGCATATCTATCCTCTAACATGGTATCAGAGCCTATTGATCTTCTCTACCTCAACTTCTTTTCTCACACCTGCAACCTTAAGTTACAAAGCTTCCATTCCATTATGCCATTACCATTGCATCTAATTAGTCTAAATATAACAAGTACACACTCATCACACTTGGCAAATGCCCAGAAGAGCCACATTAACAGGACTGTTTCCAACTAATATATGACATTTGGGTTTTGATACTAGATGCTATGGCATTCTTTATGTGAATGGAGGCCTTTACACTCGTGATTGCAGATGCAAACAAAGAGGTAGATGGAACAAGAGCAATTAGCCAATAAGCTCTAATACCATGAGAGAGAAAAGACATGGCACACACTAACACATTGTATTTGATAAATATTTCATGGAGTATATATACAAGTACAAGCAGTCAAATTTGTTGAACGGAAAAAATGGAAAATAAGGATATTAAGGCATGTCATCTGGGCATTTACTATATGCAATAAAATACCCTAAAATACATTATGAGCACACACAGCGCCATGCAACAAATCAGATAGTCTCTAAAAGTGTGAAAATAAAATTACCAATACTCACAATTTTTACATGAAAAGGTTTAAGTACCTAGAAGTGAAAATAGAAGTACAAAACAAAGTTTATGACTTCACTCTATGCAATAAATTAATATTAGTCTCTTGGCAAGGTCATTGTCCATTGGCCATGACTATGCACCTCTGTTGTATGGCTTATAAATTTACGAGCGAAACAGTACAAAAATCTTTTCATGACCAACATAATGTGCAATAAAACAACAAATAGTCAAATGGATTGATCTGTGAAACATGACTTTGAGAGATAGCCACCTTACTCTTGATTATCATCTCAGAGTGAGGTAGCTTGACTTGATGGGTGCCATCAGACATGAGTAATCAACCACATGATATATTTCCTTGAATCTTAATATTTACATGGAGAAGCTGGTCAGGTAAGTGGTTACATGAAGGTTGAACATGCTTTTGTTGGGGTGCACTTACACAGTAACAACTGGGAATTCTCACGTGCTTGCAGAACATAGTGATGGCTGACCGCTTGGCCTATCTTGCCTACAACCAGAATAAAATATACAATAAATCATATAATCACAGTAGAGATTTCTCGTGACATCAAAGTAAATTCCAAGGAGAATAATACGGTATGATATCAATGGGAACAAGCAATTGATGTCTTAATGTCACGAAAACCCTTGGCTTGCAGTATTCATCCATTTTTAAAGTAGCTACTACATAAGGGACATACCCACAATATTTTATGGGCATATGTTCACCTCATTAGACTGTTCCATGTTCACAATTATTCCAACTTACGATTAAATCCAAAAGTTAATTCACATAGCATTTTTTACTATGTGTTATAATTCAACATGATATAATCACTATGTTCAGAAACATACATCGGTGCAATCAAACTTCTCTAAAGATTTGTTTGAAGAATCTATTAAATGGTTATTACAGAAATCAGATGTGAACATTATGTCTTGGAGAGCATGCACTGTCAAAAATGGCATGCATTTTACAATTATACAAAGTGCCAAAAGATATATCAAAATGATTTATATGAATGGAAATTTTCTAACCAATGTCATATTCTACATGGATGCTAATTAGATTCATGCTAAAAAAGGAACACTTTTTAACTGAAATCCAACTGATGGAAATCAACACAATAAAGACAAAAAGGATGTAGATACATTTTCCTGCCTTTTGCTGTGTTTCTGGAATATAAGACATAAATGTCATCAGCAAGTGACCACATACAACATCCGGTTCCATAGTGTAGTGGTTAGCACTCCAGACTTTGAATCTGGAAACCTGGGTTCAAATCCCAAGTGGGACCTTTTCTTTTTTGGTACTGCAAAACTCCCAAATGGATCTGCACTTCTGCAGTTAATTGCTTGTAGGGCCAATACATGATACTGATGCATGTGCAGTTTGTTCTTAATATAATAATTTAGGTGTGGATTGTGAGAGACTGAGAGTACACAGGTTACAAGAGGTCTGCATATATGTGCATGGCTAGTTGAGCTCTGCAATGCATACGCAAGGAATAAAGGGTTAATTCGTTCTTGATAGCCATTTCCTTAACAAGTGAATGGGAACATACTCTGGATCGGAATCCGAAAGAAAGTACTACTTGCTCATTTCCACCAATTTCAAGTCCTTATTATGATTCCTTTTATGAGGAAAAATATCTAATGCCTTAGATTCCCTCATTACCAATCCTTTATGTACTTTAGTGTTCCTAATCCCTCACTAACTTTTGATGGATTCCCTTATGATTCCAACTTTATGTATTAGGAATCCCTTATTCTTGCCCGCTTCAAGATATGATGACTAATCAAAAATCTCAACCTAGGGGTAACTCAAGGTTATTATTCGCTTGCAACACATGCATATTAGCATACAACTCAAGAGAAATAGCACTTACAGCTCATGGTAACAACTAACAAGGGTACTAGGGTAGCCTCATGTACGACACCAAGCATGGATATTCACACCTGGTGTGCCCACAAATAGGTTTATATAATTAAAAAATGTAAACAGTGTTTTACTACATAGCAGGTCCCAAGCCATGCTAAAGGAGGGAGGGTCCCTTTCCCCTAAAAGCTTGTCATAGGCTTGGTGAGCCAACGAAAACCTAGCCACTCAAAAGGAGATGAAACCCAAGATTGGGTTTCAACTCTAGCCTACACCGACGCTTGGGATTGAAAGGCTTTGAAGAAGAAGAAGAAACAGTGTTTTACTGTTTTACAGGTAGTTATTCCATCAATATTTTGGGAGAATTGCATATATACACTAGAAATGAAGCGGTACCAATTAATACCACAAAAAAGTAGTGCCTCCGTTTTGTACCACTACTGTTACCTTCCGTCATTTTCCCATCTTTGTGACATTGTGCAAGGACTAAAATACCCTTCTCTTCTTCTTCCATAGCTCACAACACCTGTTTGTGAGTTATATTCCCAATCCTTCTTCTTTCTTCACTGCCCGATTGGCATTGGCGACGGCTACGTGTGGATGACCACGGTAGGAAGAAGGGCAGTAGAGATTGACCAAGCTAGGAGCACCGATGCCAGAGCTTGACCACGGTGAGTGGGAGGACGGCGGAACTCGACCGCTAGCACCAAAGCTCGACCATGGTGGGAGGAAGGGTAGTGGAGCTCGATTGAAGTGGGAAGGATGGGGACAGAGCTCAACCGGGCTAGGAGAGTAGATGCCAGAGCTTGACCATGACAGAACAGAGGGAGGTGGAGCTCGACGGTGCTAGGAGAGCCAACACTAGAGATCAACCGTGGTAGGATAGAGGGCGGCAGAGCTCGAACTGACGCCGAAGTCAAGCCCCACCGGAAGTCTTGCCGGCATTAGAGAAGCGGACAAGGAAATGGAGGGGCATTTTTGTCCCATTTTAATGAAGTTATCCTGGTAGGTAACAGTACTGGTATATTTGAAAAATATGTGACCGATCTAGTGCTACTGCTACAAATTATAGTTAGAAAACTTCAGTGGTATTAATTGGTACCATGCCTATTTTAGAGGTATATATGCAATTCTTCCCAATATTTTCCCTAAATTAAAATGTGAACTGCAACTCAATTAGTTTAACCATTGTCTTCCAATGTTACTCCGTAGTTTAATTGCATTGAAATTAACAAGAACTGTTTGATCACATTTATATGTTACAACTAATCACTTCAATCTAAACCTCAGATTCTTGAGAGCCTCAGCCTCAACTAATTGTATATTACTGAGTAGTAGCTAGTAGCCTCACCTTACCACTTTAATATATTATTGTAGTAAGGATTAGCTTTCACATTCATTTGTCTCTAAAATTCAACCTGCTGTGTGATATCATTCAGATACAAATTTTACCATTTTCCCTAAAAATGTTTTGAGTTCTTACTTCTTAGAAATAAATACCACTTGATCTTAAAAAACCACCGTCAGCGTTAAGGCACACCCACAATCGTCCAACGGTCCAAGGCAGTATAAATGTGCCTTCCAGCCCCACAACCCAAATAGACTTACATATAGATCTGAGCAGCATGGTTAATACAGACTGAAAATATCACATCTATGCCAAGCTAAAGAAGTAAATCAACAACACCAATTGCATGTTCCGATTCATGACAGGGGAAAACCATAACCTAGGTCAGATTGCTTTACTTCCTCCATCAGATCTACAATGTCACTGTACGACTATCACACAGGACCTATAAAATAAACAGATCTACCATTACAAGGCAAAGAAACATTACTGAAGAATGCATGAACATATTATGAGAAAAATAAATGCAAGCAAACGACTGTCATCTAAGTTAATCTTTCAAAAGAAAACAACACCCATTAGAAGGATCTAATCATTGCCACTTTAACAAAACAGTTGGCATAGGTAATCAAATCACCTATGTCTACCCAAAAACATCTGCGGATCGAGAAGGTGCACAAAGCAGTATGTCCAAAAATTCACACGTGTAATCGATTTATCGTAATGCTACCAAATCTCTCCAAAAAGGAAAGCCATCCTAACAGAAGTAAAGGGCACCCCGAGATTGCGAACGTCTACATAAGCGACATGCGCGGCGAGATCGATACCTGCGTCGGCGAGGAGCGGAGCGGCGGAAGAGATCCACGCGCATCGATCAGGAGCGCCATTAGAAGCCGCAGGAGGGGGAGGCTCGAAGACTGCGACGCTATGGTGGCTACTGGCTAAGCCTATGGGGCGAGAAATGGAGAGATGTCCATCGCGCTGGTTAGGGTTTGCAAGCGTCGGCCATGGCCGAATGGAGGTGAGCGAGAGGGGGCGGCGGAAGGGGGATTTTGGCAGGCGACAGGCGAGGCGAGGAGGTCATGGCCTGGGTAATGGGCTTCATGGGCCATAGTATTTGGGCCGACGAGCTCTGCTCGGCGCGTCGGCATGGATTCGCCGGAAATGGCGGCGTCCCAGTCCACGCGTGCGCCTCTCGCCGGGAAATGGCGGCGCCCCTATCCTCGCAAGCACACGTGCCACCTCGCATGCACACGTGCACGCCCGCGCGACCCCGAACCGCTCAAGCCCAATATTTTAAGCCTCCCGCCACGTTGCTGCCGTATCAGGGAGCAGCAGCCACTCGATCACTAGCTGCAATCGCGAGCACACGTAGAGCTTACGTGCTTACTACAATGGCGTCGCAGCAGCAGCAGCCAAGGAAGGCGAAGCAGGACGAAGGCCAGGCCCAGCGCGGCCAGCAGGCGGCGGCGGGTCTGGAGGAGATCGGCAAGTATCGGGCCCAGGCGCAGCAGGACTCGGCGGACGCCATCCGCGCCGCCGAGGAGCGGCACGCCAAGGCCAACCAGCTGACGCACGGCGCGAGGGCCGCGGTCACCGTGCTGCAGGCTCCCGGCGCCACCGTGGTCTCGTACATGGAGACCAAGAAGCAGCCGCCACACGGGAAGCACAAAGCGCCAGCGGAGGGCCGCGACAAGGCCACCACCGGCGCTGACGCCGGTCTGGAGGAGACTGACTCCAAACACCGCGGTGTGGGGCGGCAGCACGGGGAGTGGGGCACCGGCAGCGCTGCCCACGAAAAGAGTAACCAAGCCATGGAGACGAGCATTGCCGCCGCGCACGGCGCCACTGGGGCGGCTGCTCACGCGCCGGTGGGCGCCACGGCGGCGTCGCATCAAGAAGCGAAGAAGTCGGCAACGAGGCATAAAGAGATCTGGAGGAAACTCACCGGCCAGGCCGAGGAAAGGCACGGCGAACACAAGCAGGCCGGCGCGACCGTGGAGCACGGCACGAAGGACACGGCCACGCGCGTGACAGACTACGCCGCAACCAAAGTCACCGAGTCCAAGGACGCCGGCACGCAAGGCACGCAGACCGCGGCGGACTACGCCAAACAGACCGCCGCGAAGGCGAGGGACGTAACGCTCACCACTGGTGGGAGGGCGGCGGACTACGCCAAGACGACCGCGGTGAAGGCCAAGGATGTCACGCTGAGCACCGGCCAGACGGCCAGCGAGTACGCGAAGCAGGCGGCAGTGAAAGGCAAGGACGTCACGCTCAGCACCGGCGAGACGGCGGCGGAGTACGCCAAGACGTCCGCGGAGAATGCCAAGGATGTCACGCTGAGCACTGGCCAGACGACCAGCGAGTACGCAAAGCAGGCGGCGGTGAAGGCCAAAGACGCCACGCTCAGCACTGGCGGGACGGCGGCGGAGTACGCCAAGATGGCCGCGGAGAAGGCCAAGGATGTCACTCTGAGCACCGGCCAGACGGCCGGCGAGTACGCAAAACGGGCGGCGGTGAAGACCAAGGATGTGACGCTCTCCACCGGCGCGATCGTGGCGCAGAAGGCGAAGGAGGAGACGGCCGACACGGCGCACAAGGTGGCGGAGTACACGAGGGAGAAGGCAGAGCAAGGGAAGGCCGCTGCCGCCGAGGCCCAGGAGAAGGCCAAGGAGACCGCTGCCCGCGCCGCCGACAGAGCGGAGGAGCCGGTCGCGGAGAAAGCGGACAAGGCCGGTGACATGGCCGCACAAACCAAAAACAGTGCCAAGGACTCCACCGGAGGCATGGCGCACAAGGCCGGAGCCAATGCAGCGCAGACCAAGGACACCGTGAAGGACACAGCCGGAGCCATGGCGCAGAAGACTAGGGACACGCCCCCTCAGGCAGGACACAAGGCAGGGGAAGCAAAGAACAGAGCGGCAGAGACCGGCAAGAGCACATCAGCGACCACCGGCGTCGCCGGCGCGATGGCGAAGGCGAAGGTACATACGAGTGCACATGGCCCATCCGCAAGCTCCCGACACAGTGCCTGCCCAGGTGTAAGTGTTTTGTGTACGCAGCTGACCGCTCAGTTGTGAATACAGGAGACGGCCGGCGCCGGCGCCGGCGACGACACAACGATCGTGGGCGACGTCCTGGAGGCGGTGGGGGCGACCGTGTCCGGAATAGTGCAGCACACCGAGGGAATCGTCGCCGGCGAGGAGGAGCTCGTCCCCTTCACCAAGGAAGCCAAGGGCAAGCTCGAGTGAGCGAGCTTCACCGTGATGACAAGCTTACGGAAGCCGTCACGTACTTTGCTTATATAGTTAGGATTTGCATAATGTTTTCCAATAATGTTCTTGCATGTATCACGAGTCCACTACAGTGTATATTGCAATCTGCAGCTCCATGAAATAAGAAACTTAATAATGTTATCAACTTTGTTAATTAATATATCCATTTGGAAAGTGATAGTTCTGGAACATATAATAGGTATTTTGTTGATCCCAAAATAAGATAAAATTAATAAATTAGTATTGAAATAATAAAAAGTTTAATTTGCCAACTAAGATATAATTTTTTACACAAAGTCGTGGAGTTAAAAATGATTTTTTTTTTTGACACGGTGAGTTCATTTCGAGCAGGTTACAACGACAATTTCATTTTAAACATTAAATAGCTTTGCGGACTAAGATAGATAAGAACGCATGAAAAAGTACGATTTTTAGAAAAGCTTTCTGCATTAACATTTCTTATATAACCTTTTCCCGAGTGATAATCTATTATCCATAATCTTTAATTTTGTAGTATTTACTTCATTCATACAACTGCACGACGATGCAGCAATGCTTGCTGCGATCAAAAAGTCAAGCCATACACTCGTCAGCTTTCACTAGTGAAGTACATGACCGTCTTTTAATGGCCCGTTTCAAATAGTCCTCAATAGAAGATGAATTAAGCTAAATTTAATGATAAAAACTGATAAAAACTTTAAAATAATTTGTTCAATAATTTATATATGTGTGTATATATTTTAAAAAGTTATACCATTTAAGATCTTGAGAAGTGCAGACTTAAACTATAGGCTGAGTCTAAAATTGAAGGGTATGGGCTCATCCATTGTAGGGTTTAGGGTTAATGTCTTCAACCATTGTAATCTTTTTATCTCAAAATATATAAGTTTTTGACTTTAAACACATGTATTAAGAAGTTGAATATTATTCTCCTTAGGATAGGTAAATATGAGTCCAAGAGTAGTTACTGAAGTAGTAATCAAGTCGGATAATATGAGCACTTTAAAGATAAAAACTATATTTTATAACATTTAAAATAGCTTTTTAACCGTAAAATTTGTTACATTCTAATAGATAGTTTTAGCCTAAAACAAAGCTCTATATAGAGACATCTGCATCAACAGTCACACCACCTGCAAAAACCAACAGGTTCAGTAATTACAAACTGTGTTGATTTGGCCAGATCGCAAGTAGCCTCTGCAGTCTGCACATAGTACGGCCATGTGCGACTCCAAAGAACGAAGATGTGGAGTAACCCTTCTGGAATCTGGAGTTTGTCCCTTTGTCTCTTGTTTTGTCCCCATGCTCATCTTGCATCCACTGTTCAAACGAATCTTTTGCTCCAGAAGTACACTGCAAATGCAACCTGGATTTTGCTCAGTAAACTTGCTGTACTTTGCTTCAGTAGCAAGTGGCATCAAGAGATTTCTTTTCTTTTCAAGCTAGTTTCATATTACATCGACAGCTCACACTTGAAAACAAGTAGGGATATGCTGACAAAAAAAACTAGGGTTCGTGGGCTGCTAATAAGTGTCAATCGCATGGCAAGTAGGTGTGCAGCACACTTGTAAAATAGATTCTACAGATCAGATCATTAATTTCGATTCCCACATGCATGAGCCGTTCTGAATTCTCCATCCATCAGCGTCAGTTTTATAAACAGAGGACTCTTCTCCAGTAATCCAGCCATGTTCAATCAATACTTTAGTTAAGAGTAGATTTTATTTTTTTAGGTAACATGCATTATAAAGAAAATTTCAGAAAGGCATAGAGCTCATTTCTGTACAAGGATGCACAGACATGTTCAGACAAAAGCTGCAGTTCAGAAATAATTTTCATGTAGAAACTTTTATATTTGTATTCGTAAAGGACGAAAAAAGAAAAAACCGCCAAAAACTAGAAAAATCCTAATATGATATTCAAAATTAGATTGTAAAGTTCAAATTTTGCTTAAAAATAGAGCCTATAGGAACTTAAACCAGGGACACAAGATACTAAAAAACACAACCTGTATCATATTTCCCGGAGGCAATATACATATAATCATGTTTCTGTTACATTTTATAGTTATACCGCCTGACGAACAAACAAATCAAGCTTTTCACAGCCCTATCCCCCCTCTGTACCCGACTGCAATGAATTTAATCAAGTGAAAATATACATGTGTGCAAACCTTGGAACCATATGGAAGAACTACTTTCCCTGCTCCAGTTCAGTGCACTATGTGACACACACACTCTACAATTACAGCAGAATGTGTGGCTTGCTCATGAAGATTGGACAATCGGTTGGTCGGCAAAAGGGCCATATAGCCAGCCTCTAGCGATATGACCGTAAGCCGCCTCCGTCAGGTGAATGCCATCCCAGCTCCAATGTGTTGTTGGATCAGCACAGGCAGTCGCGCCAGGCTCGCCACATTTCGCCGTGACGTTGAAGTTGTAAGCGGCTTTCGCAACAGACCCAGGAGCCCCACAGCAAGCCCTTGGTAGCTGCTTGTAAAATCCTGAATTCGAAAGCGGAAAATGTTAGGTCATGCATCAATTTGTAATCACATCTGAGGAATAATGCTTAAGAATAAATATTTCTTTCATTTTTATGACCAATAATGCATCTGCAGATTTTTCTCTCCACCAGATGAGACAGAAACAGTCTCTATTAGCATAATTAGGTGGACAATGATGTGCTTGCAGCTACAACACACCAGTGAAATAGAAATTCTAGCAACTTGTACATGTGATCTAGAGATGGCAAGAACACTGGCCCGGGATTCCACATGACCATTAAACTACATAGAAGATTTCCTAGCTCCACCCTCTGATGCTTTCTATCTCACACACACATTAAAAAACTACTGATTATAAAGCATAAAAAATGTCAATGCTAACAAGGTAAGCAATCAATACAAAAAACAAGTGGATCACCAAAAAGGATGGCACAGCTAACTGAGATACTCCTACATGTTTGTACTTCTCAGTTCCCACAACAAGGACATGTTGAAATTTGTGATACACCAGTGGTTAGAAAAAAGCGAGATCGTTAAGTAGTTTTTTTAGATAGTAATGGTTAGGTAGTGAAAACATGCCATTTTATTTATGATGGAGAAAATCAAAATGCGGCAGTTTTGAAAGTGAACTAGATCATATCAAAGAAGAGGGCTGCCATTACCATAATTTAAAAGTAGGCGAGTGTAGCCTGTAGTGTAGGATTTTTTAAAAATAGTTTAACTGGCCGACGAAAAAGGTTGTGTTGGATGTGTGCATAGCTAGCATATTAATCATATCATCCTAATTGTCAGCCCCACATTACCTATCATGGTGGAATCTCATTATTGTTCACAACAGCCCCCTCAAGAAAACAATTACAATTGGGCAAGTTTTGAACAAAGAGCACTAACAGGAGTGATAGCCACTACTACTTTACAGAATAGTTCAAGGATTCTAATGAGCATAGCATTAGTAACTTTGCTTCCAATATACTCTGAACATAGATGAAGCTACTCCCATTGATTTCAGATCATAAATTGTGCTCCATCATTACCGTGATTTGAAATATTCTGCAATGGACTAATAGAGAAAGATAAGGAACATCTACCTAGATCTGAACCATCTAATTATAATATGTTGTGTCTTTAAAGGAGAACAAGAGGAAAAGTTGACTCTAGGCGAAGGTTGACTCGATCTGGCTATGTAAATTAGAGCACTAAGAACTTCAAAGCAGAACTCATAGCTAAGAAAAGCCAATATAGTAGCTCAGTAAAGGATGCAAACAAATGGATGCTTCCTGAGATAGCTAGCAAGAGTTCGTGAACTTACCAAACTTCTCGGGCTGAAGCATGAACTGGATAACAGGCGTGTAGTAATCGCCATATATGATCCTCACATTGGGGTGCTTAGGCCGAAGCTTCTCAAGCGCGCGCTTGAGATGTGCATTATGCACCCATGAGAATGTGTTATACCGACGGACACAGCCGCTTCGGGACCCATACCCATCAGCCGGCTCATCAAGCATGTTCAAGTACACAGGAAAGCACCCCGTGGGCATCACACCTGGTATAATCAGCTCCCTTGCCCCCTCTGCAATCAATTGCTGCACCAAACACGAACAGTTGCAGTTGAAATCATATTCTGCGCGACAATGAACAAATTGTGGACGAAAAGAAGCAATTTCTACCTCAACACCATCCGAGATAGCCTGGATGACATCCGGCATGAACTTGTAGGCCTGCTCCAGGCCTTTCCCCGCAAACAGGGGCGCGTTGTAGTCGTTGCCACCAAACTCACCGACGACGAAGAGCGAATTCGCGTAAAATTCGTCGCATTCCTCTGAGAAACATCAAAAGAACCAAAGGATCAAATAAAATTCCCCAATTCACATAATAGATGCAAGCCTGCAAAGGTGGAGTTTTGGTGTTTAGTTTACCCTTGGTGGAGTTGCAGAAGAAGGGCTTGAGATCACGGAACCACTGGATTTGGGTGAGGAGGGCGCCGGAGTTCCAGACGACGGCGCCGAGCCCCCTCGCCTCGAAGTAGGGCGTGTCGAGCGCCGTGGCGCCTGTGATGGCGAAGTTGGCGCCGTGGGCGAAGCTGGCGTTCTTCACCTTGGACGGCGGAAGCAGCGGCAGCCCGAATTCTTGCGCTGCAGCCAACAAACCAAACCAATTCATCAGCCACAAGAAGACCGAACCTTGCGAGGAGCCAAGAAACGCAGCAGGAGGAGGAGGTACCCACCGAGGTGGTCGACGACGAGGCGGCCGTCGGAGCACCTCCCCGTGGGCCGCCCAAAGTAGGTCTGACCGTACGGAAGCTGCGCGGTGGCCAGCCGGAAGTCGACGCCGTTCGCGAGGAGGTTCCCGGCGTCGGCGAGCGAGTCCCCAAAGTTGAACAGCGCCCGGTATTTCCCCTTCGCCTCCGCCGCCTCCGCCCCGGCCCCCGCAAGGACCGCCACCGCCGCAAGAACCGCGAGCACCATCCCCCGAGCCCCCATCATCGCCGGTTGCCCGCACCTCCGCCGCTACTATACACCGCCGGAGCTAGCAGAACAGAACGGAGAGAAGAGCTAGCGGTGGCGTCTAGGCAGCTGTCCCGCGTCGTCAGCGTCGGGTGAGGGGTTCTTGTAGGAGGAGAGGCGTGTGTTGGTTTGGTGGCGCCCGCTCGCTGCAAGCCGCGGCCGCGACTAGCTAGCAGCTAGCTGCGACTGACTAGTTCACTCGCGCGGGCGTGGGAGGCGGTAATTGCGGGGCGGGGTGGGAGAGGGGAGGAAGAGGAGGAGGTGGCTGGGTCTGGGAGAGGAGAAGCGAAGCGAGGACGAAGGTGAGGTGAGAGAGAGAGAAGGCGCGACGGCTAGTCCGGTGGCCGGACTGGGAGGGGACGTAGGAGAAATGGAGAAAAAGCGGCTGACGCGGTTGGACTTTGGGCGATTTTCTGGCAGGATTGGTTTGACTCACGCTTGTATTATACCCATTCATTCCATAAATATTGATAATATTTATAGTACATAGTACTAACCTATACAGTAAATTAAAAATATATTTTATAATACATCTAAGTATAGATATTTGATATCAAAATCATTAGGACTGTTTTACTGTATAACTCTTAACCTTTAAGAGTTAGATATAATTAATATTAGCCATTTGTTATGTTTAAATTATAAAATAACAGTAATTGATTAATTGATAGTTTTTGGCTGAGATTTCAACTTAAACACATTGAATTTAGAAAACAGAATTGCTAATGATCCGTGTGGTTCACTGGCATGACATGCAGCACGCAATAATTCCATACATACATGGCAATTAAATTTAGATATTAGAGATAAATTAGTTTGTTATAATTAATTTCTATAATTATCAAAATAAAATAAGGATGACCTATTATGTCACTTTCTTTTAATCGTAACCGTTATATCTATAAAATTAAATGATCTTTATTAATTTAGATGTACATTAAAATTTGCCAATTATTTGGCAGTGTTTGATCAAAACTCTTTTTCGGTGAACTCATGGGAATCTCTTGGTGTTTGTTTGTTAGAAGGATCAAGTCAATACCGAATTTTTTCTTCATGTATTGAAAATCTACAGTTTAAACTGAAATGTGTAAGGTGGTAAGTTTTTTCTTTTCGTTTACAATCAATTGCGTTTTTCAGTTTTTTCCTCTTCCTTACGTTGTTCAAAGTCATATAATGAATTTAACCTTGCATTTACAAATAGGTAGAGTACATCCATAAGTACAACACTTTTAATAACCAAAATTCTGGCAGTATTTGTACATGTGCATCTACAAGTTTTTTTTAACATGAATTGAACTAATTACTCAAAACCCCTTCGAAATCTAAAGTAGCCTGAATACCTTTCTTTTCTTTTCCAATAAATGGGATTGTAAAACTCGTTCATTTTTCCGATTTTTAAACATATCTCTAGGCTACTTTGGTTGAGTACAATCAGTGAACCCAACACTAAAATTTCTATTAGGGATTGCATAAAAAAAGATTGTCATTATCCACCTCATGACCTAACAAAGTCTAGATTGACAACATAAACAAGACAGCAATAACTTTGAGCAAAGCAAATCCCTATGCAAAATCTTATCATAAACCAACACAACAGCTATGGCCACTAGTTTTTGTTCATCTAGGCTAGAGCTCGAGACCATGTCATATAAAATAGTTCATTTCAACAAGGATCAATGAGCTATTACAATTTCTTATAAAATTATTTCATTTCAACAAGGATCAATGAGCTATTCCTCATGCTGCAAATGGAGCCGAAGTACTTTGACATTGTTCATAACATAGTCAACAATGTGTCACTGTTCATAACTGCTAGAACTTCGTACTCACTCTAGGTAGATGGGTGATGAACAAATTAAAAGATGCACAACACCAACTGAAAAAAGAGACGATGTGCAGCCTTACCAACCATGAACCGATTTTCTCTTTCTTAAAGGAAGAGAAATATGGCTACCAGATTGAAACCAATTCATGGAGAGCCACGTCTGCAGATAGGTCAAATGCAAGCAAATCCGGTTGGTGTGGAATTTGTAGGTAAACAATACTTTCTTATGCACCAAGGTGCTATAACATGGGCTACCCACAATTGAGAAGGAAACAAATTAAACTAATCCTCCCAATTACTTCTTTGCTGAGCATCTGATTCCGATGCCCCTTGTGGTTTGGTGAGAAGTCAGCAGCCATCACCAAACCTTCCAGTGAATGCAAGTTGGTCTAACCATAAAGAAATTATTGGGTAAGGGAGTGGTTTCCTCTCTAAACATTGTTGTCAAGTAGTTGCAAAACACACCTCAAATTTTTGTAATGGTACCAGCATGATGTGCAGCTTTTTTCCTGAAAGAAAGCCACTCCAGGGCCTAATCTGATAGCGCTGGTGTGACCAAATGATGGAGGCATGAAACCGATTGTTTTTTTGTTTTTTTTGTAAAGGAAAGGCGTGGAACAGATGCGGCAGATAATTACATACCTTACAGCCTTTTGCATGTAAGTAGCAACAGTAGTTCATGTCTCATTGTGCACATGGATGAAATGTAAGGTTTGAATCCTTCAACTTCTTGGTTGTAAGGATTGCAGCATTCGGCTATGAATATGTAATGATATAATCTCATCCCTAACAACTACTATAAGTTTTTTTTAACTTTTTTTTAGTTAAACTTTTCAACTTTGACCAATTTTATAGAAAAATATTCAAATAATTATAACACTAAATTAATTTCATTAAATCCACTGAAATATAACTTATAGTGTATTGATATCGTAGATATTAATATATTTTTCTTTAAGCTTAATTAAAATTAATAAAGTTTTACTTGAAAAAATCAAATAACTTATAATATAAAACTGATGAAATACTCTGAAAGCTCTTTTTATACATCTTGCCTGAGTAGTAGGTAAAAAATTATTGTTGGGTTGTTTCACACAGAACATACGAGATTCAACATCACATGATGTGTAGTCCGTTAAGACCGTGACAACATGATGTTTTCTTTTCTAATTTTTTTCACAGGCAAAATCCAACGCATCTGAGTACGAGCATATCAGCAAGTTGAGTTGCTTGGGCTATAGTTTTGTGCAAGGTAAGCCACTTGTGTGAGTGTGTGGCCAAAACTAAGATTGGACTACGACCATTCGTTTTCGTTTTCTAATCTTTTAAGACTACGCGACGTTTATTCATATGAAACAATCACATTCCCACGTAGTAAGAACGAAGAAAATCTTCTCGCATCAGAGACCAAACAGGCCTAAGCAAACAGAATAATCAACATATTATTTAGCAGTGTACATCTGTGATTCTGCTTGACCACTATTAATAGCCCCGTTCAAAACTACAAGCTTAACAAGCTTACGACTTAAATAGTGCAGTTTCTTCAGAAATTTTCAATATAAAAAATATTTTAAAACCATTTATCAAATTTTGAACGGGCTATAAGTCAGATTGGCTCTATTGCACACCCACAAATTGGGTAAGAAAGAAATAGTGAAGAAAAAACATGGGAAATCGCAACCGCTCGCTTTCAAGCTTCCAGCCAAAAAGAATACACAACTTGAACATATTGACAAAATCCAAGTGTACAACAAAGGACGAACCATTATGAGCAACATTGAGGCCTCCTCCGCCACTCGGAGGGCTGGAAAACCTTACACAAAACGATCAATTCAGAGTAAGGATTCATCACACAAGACATGACAACAAGTAACGTTATCAACAGAGGACTTCATCTTTGCTAAATTTTACAACACGGTCAACAAGCCACATTTGAGGTGGGACGGCAATTAGTCAGAACATTACCTGTATTCCAGAGAAGTCACCAGACTGTTAGACAATCACCTTCCTACTCACTGCAATCAAGTAATCAACGCAGCAAAACATAATGCTCCAGCTGTGGCTAATCTACAGGCTACAGAACTCCTAGACAGATAAGAGCAGCGTCAGCATGCATGCCTGTCCTACTAGATGCTACTCCAGGATCTGAGCCTACTGAATACCTTGCCTTCAGCCGGGGTATCCATAAAGCCAAGGTGCATATAATACAGCTGCACTCTGCTGCCAACCAAATGAAAATGGACTAGTGTACAAAGTTAACCTACAATCATAGGTACACAGAAGTAGCGGAACTGAGCTTGTGTCATACTCAGCAGGTCTTTACAGAATCCTGCCTTCGAATTACATGCAAGCTGCAACTTCGAAATTCCTAGGCGGAAGGAGGTAGGCATGTCGAGTCTTACTGAGGCACATGCCAAATGCAATTAGACAGTTATTTCCCATGGCGAAGTTCTGAATCTGCAATTCAGGAGAAGGTGATCATTACAACTGAACCAATTACAAAATAACATAGTCCCTTATAGAACTACAGAGTAAAGTACAGACAGCTAATCAGACAATAGTGGAACAGCTAATAGATAAAAAATGGAACTGCTAGCATTGCTATAACAGCAAAAATAATTCGATGCTGTGAGCCTGTGATCAACTGTGCACTACCTGATGTATATCAAAAATGTGGCCAAGTTTGTTACGCCTGATAAGATACTCCAATTCAACCCAAGAGACTAAAATACTTAATAATTTGATGCTGTGATCAACTGTGCACCACCAGATGTATACGAAAAATGTGGCCAAGTTTGTTACGCCTGATAAAGTACTCCAATTCCACCCACGAGACAAATACAGCTTTCACAGACCCAAAATTCAATTCTTCCAGGTTGCACATTGAAAAGCATCTCTAAGAATAGGGTTTATATGAAGAGAATGCTGAGGTGCCTATCATGGGTCCCAGCATGCGTACCAATAGGAAAGAACGAGAATTATTTTTGTAGAGGACTAAAAAACTAAAGCACTCCATCAGATATTGGAAATGAAAGTGCCAACTTCTACAACTTTGAAAATGGTGATTGTGAAAAACCTGCGTGTTTGGCACCAATTACTCGGTTTGCTAACTCACTTGAGCATACCAGGAATGAAAACAAAGATAAATTCAATAGTCTTCATATGCAACAGAAAAGAAAAACTATGAGACTGTAGGGTTTTTAATTTGTCCTTATATTTTTGCTCACTGAAAGTCTGAAACCAAGTCTAAGGCTCTAAGAAGGAAGACTACCACCAATCAAACAAAGACTCGTACTCAGCATCACTTTCAGGATTTCTTGATGAAAGAATACCGATGCTGTAAATAGGACTTGCAAGCACACCACGATATAACTCTGAAAAGCTCTTCAGAAGCCAATCCTACTATGAAGCTACAATCTACTTGTAAAAATAAAAGCACAAGTATGTCCTCGATAAATTCTTTTAAAGAATAGTAAGGATAACCATATAGAATGACTGTAAGACCAAGAAATAAACTTTACAAGGACTAACAAAACATTGAACATATTATATCAGCAAGTAATACTTGATTACCGCAAAATTGAAGCACAAAAGTGATATTCTTAAAGAGAAGTTATTGCTCTGTAAACTGAGGAATTCAATGCAGGCAACATTACTTATACCCTTTCCTTTAAAGAGAGAGCCATGCGTGTAAATAACTTTCCCCAATTGTTATGTAACATGTTTTGGATGTTTAGACATATGCATAACCTTTTCTTTTTTACTGCATGCTTCCATCCTTCTAGTTGAAGAATTCAACCAAGTGAAAACAGGCAATACATAATAATCCACATGATGGTGAAGAGATAAGAACTTAAGTTACTAAATTAGCTCATGAGAAAAGGAAGAAACAGATATTGCTCAATCCAGTGCAATCGTAATAAGATTGAATCTTCAATTAGCAGGAATAATAGGAAGATTCTACCAAGATTACAGGTAAAAGAAAGGCAGGATTTGAAGGATTGAAGATAAAATATCCCAATCGCTACATGGTCTGTTACTTCGGTCATAAATGAGATTAAATAGTTTTCCCATGTAATCATAAAGTCTTCTTTTAAAAAATGAATAGGTCTCATTTTATTGTGTTTTGGAATTGGTGGGATTCATACAAAATAAGCAACTTTGCTAAAATAATTCCAATTGAGACACCATTTGTTCATCAATAACCCTCACTTATGCTCAGATCTAAAATTAAAGTGGCAACCATGCATCTATCAGTAACATGTTGCTAATCTCCTACAAAAAGGAAGAACCTTTCCAACTTGTTGCAAGGCCAGAAGTGTTACAACAAGTCAACAATACAAAGGAAGATTAATAACCATCTATGTGCTCACTGTTAAGTACTTTCGTTATGACAGCAAACAGTCAGGCGTCTCTAAGGTTCTCAATTCTCACCTAACTATGCCTCTACTTTCTCTTCTTGTGGGCAAAAAGATTTGGTCACCTCACTATGACCAAGTTTTTGGTACACAGAACAAATTCATTATTGTATATCTGTTTCACTTGTAACAACACGAAGTAACAATATCAACAAAAATACCTAAACTTTCCAACCTCTCAGATGGTAAAACTATAGGAACAATAAATCATCGATGTAACACAGAGTCCTTTTCATGATCAGATGGGGAATATTTAAAGCCAAATTTGTCAGTGAATTTAGCACACCATCATGCTCTCTATGTGTTTGCCCAACCATTGCTGTCCACTGCCCCTTGCTCAAGCATTAGAGGAGTTGGCAAACCAGAGTGCATGATTATTGAGCCCTAGGTCATCTTGGTCACACATACTAGCAAGCAGGTGCATTCACATGCCCCCATAACGCTGGATGGCCACCACACGTGCTTTCTATCTACATGGCTACATGCTGCTTAATTGTGTTCCCTCGCCATTTTATGCCAGATTCAACGATGTCGCCACTGCCTGTGAGGTTTTTGATGATAGTACCTCATGGGGGTATGGTGTTCTAGATTGTCATGGTCTTCAGCTACTACAGTAATGGGAGTGTGCTGAAGAGATTCACACTCATGTGTGCGTTTAGTGTCAACCAGAACTAGTTTTTCATGAATGGTAGGAGGGAAGGATGCACTAACCAGGGTAATAATATTTTAATGGCATCAGTGCCCCAGCAAAGAGCAGCTGGTGTCCCAGAGCAAACACCATGAAACTATAGTGTCATCTTTAGCTAATGTTGCCATCTTTAGTCTTTAGACATACGCCAGAGCAACACAACTGCATGCAGTCATGTTTATTAAATCCATCGCATGTTACATGCCAATATTGTAGGTGTGGATCCAAAGGTTGGAGGCTTTTCCGCAAGCCATTAATACAAGGAAGCAAAAAGTATCTACATTTTCATGACTTGATAAAATGCCATGAAAAGGAATTAGTAAGATATTAATAATAGGCACTCGATTATAACAGAATTACCTTAAATTAACTCACTTGGTGACAAGATTGAATTGAAACAGATACAGTTGTAAGAACAGAAAAATACTTAATAAAACCTACCTACATTTCAAGATGAATTGGCAGCATCTGATCCATCTGACGAGGAGCTATCACTGTCCGAGTCTGCCAAAAAGAATATTAATTGATTACACTCTACAGCAAATCCTTAGAACTAGCAGCTATAACATAAAGGCCAAGCATGATAAGCAAAACCAAGGACAGAAAGAGATATTACCACTAGAAGAGGATCCCGTATCACTGCTGGAGCTGCTAGAGCTGCTCGATCTACTTGCATTTTGTCCATTATTATCATTTGGTTCTGGCACAGAAGTAACTAATTGCTCACTAGCCATCAAATCTGTTCGTAAGAAAAATAACAAATTTATTATGATTTCCTATGCTCCTAGCAATTCACTTGTATGGTAACATAAAGTAGAAAAGTAGAAAACAGAATAAATATATCTTACTTTGTTTTGGAGATTTTACACCAATATTAGGTTCTTGATTCTGCAATGCAAAAAACTGTAACTTTCAGTACCAATGATAAAATTCAATCTAACTGTAGCACTACGTATATATTAGAAATGATTGAATGCTCATACTGTTTGTTGTGCAGCATGTTGTGCCCGCAACTCTGCATCCTGTCTTGCAAGCATCGCACGCTCAGCCTTCCTCTTTTGCTTGCTCAGGTTCTTCTTGTAGTTGGCTACAAATCTATCAAGCTCCCAAAGTGTCTCAGTATCCATGCTATCTATTTCGACCTCAATCTCATCATCATGTTGCCTTACAGACAGATTCTTGTTCTTAATGATCTGCACAACAACATCAAGCTTCTCCGGAGGCAAATTCTGAAGGTTGTTGCTAAGTTTCCGCTTCTCATCTATTGTCATATCTCTCTTATCTGGATCCTTTGCCTTTGGTTTCTTCAAAGATGGAGTCCTGGCACTATAAGTGGGTGTATGACTTATAGGCCTTGACTTGGAGTCCAACGCCACATGTTGTTTAACAGAATCTGACCGCTCAAGGAAGCGCAAATCAATTGGCGGTGGTGGAAACTTATTTGGCAATGGCGGACATGAGGCAAGGTACTGGACCTCAGCCTCAATTTCAGGCCACTGCGCCTCAAAGATTCCTGACAACTGCTCAGCCATGAAATGCACATCCTGACCCTTGGGATTATAGGTCATGGCGTTATGGAACGTTAGCCGCACATCATCAGCAAACTCCCTTGGGTTCCTGTACTGGCCATGCGTGAGCCGGGTCTTTATTGTGCCAAGATCCATTGGGTGCTTGATAATAGCAAAATAGTCATGCAAACCAAGCGCAACAGGGTCAACAGGATTGTTAAACACCCACCCAAATTTGTGCTTCATTAGCCTAGAAAGCAGTGACAGAGATTTCCTAAAAGCATGAGAGTATAGCCTCTGCTCAGCGCCATGAGCTGCCATGGAGCGATGTTTCTTCTTGTGGTGCTTGGGTTTCTTGCGACCATGTGAATCTGCAGGTGGAAACTTATCCTTGGCAAGCAAAAACTCTGAATTTTGATATAACTGATTTGCCTTTGGTGTCCGCTTCTCCTTCTCGAAGGATTCTGTGCGAGTCACTGACACGGTTAGTGACCTGCGATGCAGAACTGAGCGGACCGGAGCAACAGCAGCAGCAATTTGACCAGGTATGGGCGTCACAGGATTGGTGGGTGAGAACTGTGAGTGCACATACCCAACAGGCAGCTGAGGCTGTGGCACCGCCGCGGGCACAGCCAAGGCCGCTGCATACTCAGCCGTCAAGGCCTCAGCAGCTTCCTTCAGCCTCTTGGAGAGCACACGCACATGGTCGAGCTCTGACGCAAGCTGCCGTCGCAGCTCGCTCCGCGCCCTACGCTTCCGTGCCTTCTCACCGGCAGCCGCACGGGCGTCTCCATGGCCGTTGGGAACGGCCCCTCCGTCCCGGTTAGGCCCCGCGGAAACGTCGTCAGAAGCGGCGGCAGGCTCTCCCTGGGGTGCTGAGTCTGGCGGGGGAGGGGAAGAGGAAGCCGGTGCGAGCGGGGGACGCGAAGAAGAAGCAGGCGCGGCCGGATCGGGCCGCAGCGCGACAGCCCCATCCTCTGGGCGGCGAATCGACCTCCGAATCGAGGCTAGGGTTTGCGCGAGGGGGCTGGAATTGGGGCTAGGGTTCGGAGGGGGTTTAGGGTTTTTGCGGGGGTACTTGCGCCTATAGACCTTGATCTCCGGCGCCCACCGGGACTTCACCGGGGCCTCGGGCGCCTCCTCCGCGACGGCCGGGGCGGGGCTCGCCGCGGGCTCCTCCCCGCCAGCGCCGGTGCCAGGAGGGGACGCAGCCATGCATAAATAAAACCCTAAATCCGGGAGCCGGCGGGCCCGGATCGGCGGCGACGGCGCTGGATTCGCGAAGAGCCCTATCGAAATCCGCGGGGCCGGAATCGAATTGGTGTTTCTGCGGCTATGGCGGTGGAGGAGGTGCTACACTGCGACGGGGTGGGTGGCGGCGTCGGGGGGAGGGGGTGCGCGATTTTTTTCCTGCGGGGTGACGGGTCGAAGAGGGAGAAGGGAAAAGAGGAGCACGTGTAATCCTGGCCGTTGGAATCCAATGGATGGATACGGGGCACTGGGGCAGCGACCGGCGCCGCCCTGCAACCTGGAAAAGGCGACGGCATGACGTCATCTCATAACAGTCATGCGTCTGCAAGCGGCTCGCGCGTCCAGCCAGCTCAGCTCAGTTTGTTGAATAAGCTCTGGTTAAATAGCCCTAGCTTCATTAATTAGTTTGCGGAATTTATATAGTATAATAAAATAATTTAAACTTTTATTTTTAATCTAAAATAAAACTACTAAATACCTTTAATCTATTCACGGCTTTAAATCTAAGATTTTTGGAACTAGATTGGATCAGCTCTAAATAATTCTAGATCTGGAGTTATACCAAATGAGGCTTAAGTCTCATTTGACATATTTGATGTAGCTCTATGTAAAAGATTTTTTAGAACCGATCAACCTTAATTCTAAGAAATAAATAATCAAATAAAACTTAATATTTATTAATTATAAATTTTGTAATTATTAATTCATAAAAATATTATATCTGAGTCTCTAAACCAAGTACAACTCAATATTTACTATTTACTAAATTTGAAATTATTAAATAGAAATTATAATGGAATTTTAAATTGAGTGTAATTTGGTATTTATTAGCTATAAATTTCGTAATCACTAGCAATAAATTGATATTTAGTATTGGCTACTAGTGGTTTTAGTTTTTGGTGAATCTGATATGCAGATGGCGCTGGCTGGTTGTCTGGTAGTCGACGACGAACTGATCGAACGAAGAAGACGACGGAAGTGGCAAGGGTTGGACCCTCCTGAGCTGAGTCTCTTGCAGCCCTCGCACACCATCATCTCGGCGATCTCTTCATCTAGCTGTGCCAACGCCGTGGTGCCGTGGCCGTGGCCTTGCCGCCCGGCGGCAGAGGTAGTGGAGAGGACAACGATGGTCGGAGGAGGAGGACGAGCCGCCGGCGACGAGGGGGACGAGGGGCAGAGGCAGTATAGACACAGAAGGAGGGTTAGCTTCATTATCTCTCCAATGGTAGCTGATTAGTGGTGTTGACACCTGTTTATTCAGAGGTTAAGCCAGCTTTCTTTACAACTGGAGACGCATAGTGACAGTGTAACCCATGATGGGTTGGAGAATCCGACGCGTCGAAAAATTAGTGAAAGTAGCCGATTATAATGGCATGATCGTCTCCTCCAAGCACGATAATCTTTTTATCAATTCACGAGCTAGGTGGCCATGCCGTTGAAATTTACTGGCTCAACAAAATTTATCTAGGTTAATTACTTGCCCGATCAGATGGGCCAGACTGGACAGGTCCATGAAACAAGCTGGAGTTGTTAATTCAACACGTGACTATGATCTTTACCTCTAAGTTAGATCAATTATCTTTACCGGTTCGGCGGTTCAACAACAAACCGGCCAGCCAGTTTGTCTGGTTTTCACCGGTTTAATTGTATTGGCGGTTTTTTATGAAACCAAAACATCGAAATTCTTGGTTCCGGTTTTTTCAGATTTAACCACTATCCGATCTGATTTTTTTAACTATGGGTGATAGTGATGAGGTGAGCTTATCGCTGTGGCCACTATTGCACAAGGCAATGAAAGATACATCTACCAATGGAAATGCAATGTCCCCTTCAACCATCCACCTGATCCGATTTGGATGCAACCACTATTACCAGTTTGCTTAATTGCTCCTCAAATCTGCAATCTTTACCAAGTATGCTTCCTATCTATTTTGCACATTGCTCTTCTTCAAAGTAGGAAAAAAACAAGGACACATTTAATCACAGCAAAAGGTGATTTTCAGAGAAGCTTTTGGATTATCACCAATGCACAAGGAGGTTTTACGAGCAGAATTATATATGTATCGATGCATTGGCATTGACGCATTGTTCATCTCAATTGGAGCAAATTGACAACAGAATTTATGTGTTCAAGTCTAGCAATCTAGCATTGTACATGGCTAACTTAATCTTCTTGATTAACTAGCGCTAATCGCACGCGCTATACCTGGCTCTCCGGGTCTTGCTGCCGGCCGGCGGGCTCCGCCGCCTTCGGGCCAGGCTTCGCCGGCGCCGGCAGCGGGAGTGGAACGACGGGGCGCGCGCGGCAGACGGGACAAGTGCCGTGCGCGCAGAGCCAGGTGTCGACGCAGCCGACGTGGAAGGCGTGCCGGCACCCGGGCAGAGCGCGCAACGCGTCGCCGTCCTGAATGGCGCTCAGGCACACCGCGCACTCCACGGGCGCCGCCTCGGCGGCCTTGAACCTGAACACCGGAATGGCCGCCAGCACCGCCCTGTCGAGGCCCCCGCAGCCAGCCCTCTTCCTCGCCGGGACACCCGCCGCGCCGGCTGCAACGCCGGCCCCCACCCTGTGCACGCCGTCGCTCGCGCTCCACCGCACGTACAGGTAGTTCAGGTACAGTATCACCCCGTACAGCACCAGGCACCCCGCCATGAACGCGCCGACGAGCTCCAGCGTCATGCCGGAGGTGCAGCACCCCCTACCGCCGCCGCCGCCGCCCTCCTCCGGCGCCGGCCCGGACGCGCCCGCCGCCGTCGACTGCATGCCACTCAACCAGCTAGAGCCTAGGATGCCACTCTAAGCGAACAAAGCAAGGCTTTGGTTTGGTGCAAACAGAATAAAAAAGGGATTTTTGGTGGAATGGCGGAGCGGTAATCATCGTCTGGGCTTTTGTACAACAGAAAAGATCCTGATCATGCAAGTGATTAGTGCTAATTAGTTTAAGTTTATGGCACGTTTGTTTCAGTTTTTGATATTGAATATTCTTAATAGTAAGTTAGTCTGAATATCTGGATAATCTGAGTAGCTGGTAAGAATCTGAAGAAACTGGTGTTTCTTAGCTTCTGGATTATAGTTCATTTAATATACAGATTCTTCGACTACTAATTCTTATAATTTAGGTTTAGAATCAGACGCTCTTAATATGCTAGGCTTTTGCTTCCACAAATAGTGCTAGCCACTGCTTGAAATTTCTATTCAGTACATGGGTTGGTTGGAGTCATGGAGTGACAAACTAGTGGCTACGTTTGAGCACACAGGTTTCTGGCCTTAAGCCTGAGTGTGCTTTTCTTTCCTAAACCCTAAACACATAATAAAACAAACACATTATTGAAATATCCTATATAAGCGAATTCGATAGGATTTAAAACATATAAATTTAAAAAATAATATGTTTAGATAGTTCATACAAAAATAAATATAGGAATTTTAGTGAGATAAGAGAGACAAAGAAAAAAGATGAATTGAAATTTAAAAAAGAGGTTTGTTGCTGAAAATGACCTTAGCCTGTTAGCCCATAGTTAGTGTGTATTGATCTTCTGAAGAATGAGGAAACTGAGCAGAATTATTTGCAGGTGGTGACAGTGACAATTCATCTGCGCCATGGCCATACAGAAGCACTTCGATGCCTATCCATCCACAAGGAACAACCCATGATCAGCAGCAGCAGCAGCAGCAGTTCAGGCTCTTGTATTTTCTGATCTCTCAAGCAATTTGTGTCTAGCTAATACACCATACAAACACCAGGATGCATGCATGGACAGAAACCGTTTTATTTAACTATATATTGGAAGCGTGATGTAACTACATTATTGTATTATCCAGCATATATATGGTCAGTTGGTCACAATTTAGAATTTCACACATCTCATGTTGTTGACTATGAAGTTGATTGATCTTCTTGCTTACAACCTACTACTAATCTACTATGCTTACGTATGTATCTTACACTGGCAATTGCATGCAGTCAATATATGGAATGATATATGCTACTGTTTCTATGTTTGTGTGACCTATGTAATATTTGTTGATTGTCATGTGGCTAATCTGTTACCTGTACGTGCTAAGAAATCAAAAGAGAGATTCAAGCAAGCTTGGACCTTGAATTGCTCGACTTAATTCATGAGGTGATAGAAGAGTATGTGATATCAAGATTTTTCTCTGGTAATATAAAGCGACAACTCAATTCAAGAGGGGTATAATATCTTGGCGTTAAGACTTAAAGAGAAGGTCGTCTGCGTCACGATATGGATAATATATAGGATCGATGCAACCAACATGATATAAAACTTTTATGATTATTTGTCGGATCAAATAATTGCATGGGATAAGGTCGGATCATGCATGATTAGCATGGGCTGAGCATCATGATATCGACAGTACTAACATATATACAAACGAACTAGATATGATGCGTTGTGGATTTCAGTTTTTTGTTCTTTATTTCATTTCTTTATAAGCTATTTGAAGATACAAGTGTTACCAGCTGTCTTGTATTGGCTTTTAAAATTTATAATATTGAAAATCTAAAATTTCCAATTGAACCAAAAGCAAACAAAGTTCAATATTGAGTTTAATTAAAATACATGTAAATAATTAAGCACATCTAAAACTAAAATTAATCAAAACCTAAGGTTATAATTGTTTATACGTAAAAGAGCATGGCGATGAATAATATCATCATATATACCAAATGACGACTTTGGTAGGGAGGTTCATCCAAAACATCTCGTCAAAGATTTATTAAAAGTACTGTGTGCACCGTCCCGCGGACCCAACGACCGATATGATCCAGAAATTCTTTAGCTCCGGCAAACATAATTGGGAAGACCACTTGAGACCCAAAAATATAAGCTAAAAGTATGATTGATATGGTTCTAACTTCAAGATTTATATTAAATTTGGAGTTTATAAGTATAATAAAATAGTTTAAACTCTTTTTTTAATCTAAAATAAAAATTAGATTACTCAACTAAATATACTTAATCTATCAACAGCTTCAGATCTAGGATTTCTTAGAGCTAACTCGGAAAAGCTCAAAAAAAAAACTATGGATTAAGGATGTGGGCTGACCGTCTGATGGCTACGGTTTGAGCAAGAGGTTAGAGCGTAGAGGCAAGGGATATATAGGAATTGGGGATAGAAGATCCATTGGATTTAGATCTGACGGCTACAAATTGAAGTACTGGAAAAAAAAAAACTAAAGTGCCAATGCATTTTCAGTGCAAAGGTGTAATAAAGAAGTGTTCTTCAAAGTCAGCACACTTGTTTTGTTCTGATCTTTTATGGTTTAGTGAAGTGCATTTCGATGTCCCTGGAAATGAGTATACGAGTTAGTTATGTTTGTTAGAGATGTATATTGCTTTATTGTTTTGTGTAATATCCTTATAGTATAAGAGGTTTTGTGCATCTCCTCCTCCTATACATATGTACGTACTCTGGCTCAGGGCCCCTGGTGAATACATGTTGCCATTCTAACATGGTATTGGAGTTAGGTTTTTCGAAACCTTAGATTTTTCCTTCCGTCGGGTTCTCCTGTTCCCGCCGGTTCCTCTTCCCGTCGTCCTGTTCGTGACGGCTCAACGGCACTCCTGGCCGGATCCGGCTCTCTCCCCGTCGGATCGGCATCTTCCCCACTGGATCTGTGCGTCTCCTGCCCGCCCGCCGTGCTCCAATCCACGCCGGCGCCCGTCTCCAGGCTGATAGATCTACC
>KE373024.1:49845-71043 GCA_000418225.1 Zizania latifolia | reverse complement strand
CCGCCGACCACTCATGCCCCGCCGCCGCCGACCACTCCTCCCCCGCCGCCGCCGCGCTCGGAGCTCTCGGCGGTAACTGCGCCATCTTTCTCTCTCACCTCCTGTCCCTCCTAGCTACCTAGCTAGGCTACTAGCTACCTAGCTAGCTACTGGCTGGCTGGCTGGCTGTATGACATGTGCAGCTCAGTAAGCAAAGTGTGTGTATGGTTAGTGTAGGTGGAGGGTATATATTGTGGAAGAGGAGGGCACATGCAATGTGGGGGTGGGGGCATCTACACGCATTAGTGTGACCTTACTGTGATTGCTAGCTATCATCTTCATCTACCTCCACAGCATCATGCATGTGATTAGAACCCATCTCTAATTGTCAAGATCCAAGAGTTTTGGTAGTTAGTAATAAGTACCCATGGCTGCTACTGCTACTACTATAAAGTCACCAACTTTGCAAGCTCAATTACCTGTTGGGCTGTTGCAAGTTGTAAATAAGCTGCCATGTGGAGGCTTACAAGGATATACAAGAGGTGGGTTTAACCTGTAATGAGACACAGTTAGCTAGAATGTTAGAGGGAGAAGGGTTTGTTTAATGGAGAAAGGTTGCAGCTAGGAACAAGGAGGGAAGTCACATGATGGGGGGGAAGGGGACAGCTAGCAACAGCTAAGTGAGAGACTGGGCACTGGGCACTGCATGGATGCAGCCAGTAGATGCATTTTCTTCAGTAGATGTTAATCATGGAGTTGCAGGGGTGGAGTTCATCAGTTATCTGAATCTCTCTGCTTCTGGAGCTGAGGGCTGAGGCTTCAGCTTGCTGGCTGCAACCTGCAGTTCATCAGGCCTCGGCAACCACGTGCTGCATTCAGTGGGCCCCTGTGTTAGTGTCAGTGACTGTGTGTGCGAGAGAGGTGTTGCCACTTGTCGATAACTAGCTGCTGCTGCTGATGCTCTCCATATCGACGTGTCAATGTGCCATGCATGCAGTGCCTTATGACGAGATAATTGTATATATTCATCGAAGTTGGGGCGTCATCACCTATTTTCTCTAAAGTTCTAAAGTTGGACGTGCTCACACATATCTCACACTTGGCTGAATATTTGTGTGTGTGTGTGTGTGTGTATAACATTTTTCATATATAAATGACATTTGCAATTTCTTTTACTTTTTTCATATCTTTTCATAAAATTGTGTCCCTATGGTCATATTCTATTTCTCCCTTTTGACACACTACATGGTGGAGATGCTGCCGGTGAAACGAGGTACGTAGAGTGTATAGCCGAGAGATTAATTGACCTGAAACGGTGGGCGAATGCTTTTATTTCCCGTTTGTTGTATTACTACCGTAGTACCACCGTCCGTCATGCGCTGTCTGCATAAGCCAGTTAATTATCAGGGACAGAAAAAACATGCGAATTGAAGCAAATATATATACATATACACACATACATACGTATAGCCGACGAAGGCATGCACATGCACATAACGGTGAGATCGATCCAGCCAGCGCCGCATCTGCATGCGTGCTCAACGTAGCCGAAATGAAGGATGTGACACACGTACGCTTGCTTCGCGATAGGCCGGCCGGCTAGCTAGCTGTGCTTGCAGTTAAGTGGTTAACTAATAACTAGCAAGAAAGCATACGTGCAGGTTAAATAATATATATGTAATTCTGACTCCATCAAAGCCCACGTACCTCTAAGCTAAATTTAATTAATTCCACCTCTAATCATGCACCAAGTATTCCTCCTAGGTAGCGTCCATCGTCAAGTAATCAAAATTAATATTAGTAGAACTACTGTGAGAGAGAGAGAGAGAGGTGCAAAATCGCAAATATCAGAATGCATGGCAAATGTGCATGTGTGCAGAGGGAGTGGCGGGCAAGTGCAGAAATAATGCGATGCGATTGCGCGGCCATGTCCATGTGCGGGCTGCCCGTAGGACATTCTCACCAACATTCCACATGCATGTCACATGCCACGGCTTCTACTTCGCTTCCTTCCTCTTGCTCTCAGCATCTCTCTTACCTTTCTAACAAAGCTAAAATAAAATTAAGATAATATGAAGAGACTTTCTTAACTACGCTGTTAGGCTGCTGGTTTAGCTACGAAAAATCCATTGTGTTGAACTGATAAATATGCATATATGATCAAAATATATAAATAATATCTATATTTTTAAGGATATACATGTATTCACACTTATCAACAGGCTTCACCCCTATATACCTCTCTTTATCAATCTCTACCTCGATCAGTCTCTCTCTACCTCTTCCAACTTCTAGTTTGACTTTCTGTAATTGAATTTGAGCTTTTTCGAGCTGCTCAACGGCCCCTCTACTACGCAATTCTTCTGAATTTTGAATAGTACTCAAGATACTGTTTTCAGTTATCTAATAAATCTTTTAATGAAAGTAGATTACCTTGCTATTAACTTTACAATTTTTATGATCTCTTTCCCAACCAAACACGATTCATTTGGCTCTCACGCTTCTTTTTCTCTCTCTTTTTTTTTTTTGCTATGGCTGTTTTCATATCTTTTTTTAATGTAATGAGTCTATCCTCTATTAGACACGTGCGTGTACATACGCCGATCGATCGATGGATCAATCTACCCGACTTGTATTGCTAGTTAGTTAACTGCACTTATTTACATCTGCAGGCCCCTTTATTTCATCTCTGCAAATTGCATTATGCATCTGCAATGCATGCATATAGGCCGGCCTACACTGCACGTGCATAAATGTATTTTAGTTTAATTAGCCATAGATATACAAATTAAACACACATATTTATAAATATAACTGTGTAATCGGATCGGATCGCAAATAATGATTTAAGAGAAAAAACATTTAAAGCTTACTAACAAAAGATAAACTCACTTAGACCAATCAAGAAGAAATCATGCCATCAAAACCAAAAGTTGATAGCTCCACCAAATTAGCTAGATCCCACCATCCAACATCTTTTAGAAATATTCTCAAAGTCACCGTCTCATTTTATACTTCTCTCTAAACCAAACACCATAAAAAACAAAAACCAGTAGTCAAATTCTATAAACCAGACTCACCTTAATTAATTTGATATACACACACATACATGTGCATTCCAGCAGGATGGAATGGTTCTTGATTTGTTTGTGCACAAACTTGTACTGAATTCTGTGATGATGTGCAGGTGCAGAATTCAGAGGCAGAGGCTTCAATTACAAAATAATCAACTTGCAACATTTATTGGTCACTGTGGGCCAACTTCAGTTATGCTAGCTAAACCGTAGGAGTGTACGACGTAATGCCCTCTGCAGTGTATTCCTAGGCTCTTTGCCGCATTTGGTTCTTGACTTTGTGGTTAATTCGGTTACCAGTGTGTTGCTTGGCACATCAGTTTAGTTGAATTTCATAAAAGAGAATGGGAAAGAAATTGTAGATTGCAAAAAAAAAAGTTACCAGATTTTCAAGCCCAGCCATCAATGGATTGGTCATGACTGATGATGACAAACAGTGCCCATCGCCCTGAATTTGCAACAATCTTTGGGGTTGTGACTCATGGAGCAAACTATTCTGGATGGTGAATATGTTGACTGTTGAGTCATGAGACTGACTTCCATGTCTGGCTAATTTTGATCCCACTCTGTACATTCACCTTGCCTGCACAGTGATATTGATGTGGGCTTAACGAAGATTTGATCAAGTTTAGTGGCTGTCAGCAAAATCCCCCCTTTGTTTATGCTTTTGCTAAGTCTTGGTTACCTTTAATCATCTATGTGCCACATCAAAATGCTCAGGTTTTTCTGAATTGAAGAAGTGGTCAGCTCATCAGCAGAAACTGTAGCACTGGAGTTGGAATTGGGCTCAGTTTGCTAGTTGTTGTGTGCTGTGTTCGTCCATCAGGTGCAAAGTTGTTGTGTAGCACTGGGCTAGGCCCATACCAGTAAACTGGTATTACGTCCGTGTCTGCATAGTTATCAATTTGCGTCTGTAAACGTGCTTGTGGGTAGGAAATGAGAAATAAATGTGACTCTATTCCTATGGTCACAAAGAGAATAGCGAAGGTACTCGCGCTCACGGTTGGGTTCTTCGTAAATGAGCTTAGGTATCAACGTTGCTGGTCGAAAGAAAAACAGAGATCTGTAAATAGTCAACTCCATCAGGTGTCAGATTTTGGCAAAACCCATCACGGCTAAAGGACATCAAATAAATAAATCGCCGAAGTAAAATAATGAACAGATTGGACGATTGTTCACTTGTTCTAGGGAAAAACACAAATAGCTAGGTTCTCCAATCGTGCTCATGGCCTCCTACAGGAACAAACAAATTACTTTCTTCTTTCGCTAGGGAATGTAGGGAATCATCGTGTGTGACGCACAGCGAACAGCACACGTCTAGCCCATGCGGCAATTACGAACAGATGACAATTAAGCCATTACGACTTTGCCGGCCAGGCCTACAGCAGATTGAGGTAGATCCTTTCCAAGAATCCTTCAATTCAGATAAGCAAAGATGGCCGAAAATGCAGTCATGCCCACAAGCAAAGAATTCACCAATAATCTTGTATCGGGTAACAAACTTTTACATCCAAAGAGTTACAGATAACATCGTTAACACTAGACAGACCAAGAACACTTCTAAGTTCCACAAGGAAAAGTGGAAGGCAAACAACCAGAAAATAGGTGCCTAAGCCTTTGCTTGTACCGCCTGCATCTGCTGTTGCAACTTGAAAATCTACATAACAAAGATATTTTTGTGAGAAATCTTCCAAATAATTCTCTTAAATAGGATTCGACTAAATGCAAGGTCATCACTTCCTATGTCATGCGCTGTATGCAAAGTACAGCGAAGTGAATGGTTCTAGGAAAGATCCCTACCAAGCAAACAAAACTAGTTTGTGAATGGTTCTATGGTAACGACATCACTGTAAGAATGCAAGAACATACACGCAATCAAATTCCACCAATACTATCATGTCAATGCTCAAAATCAGATAAATTAGATTAACTGATTAAGATTCTTTCATGGAGAACACATATGCCAATTTTCAATCTTTCAGTCTTAAGACATATAAATGGCTTCAAACCTGTATGACCACACAGATTCCAGCAGTTTCAGTTAGTCTGATAAGATGTATTTGGTTTTACTCTTCTACTTTACATATACATCTTACATTGTGATATGTTGATGCATTTTGCCATACTGATGAAGATATGCAGTCACATATACATTTAAATGATTCAAAATACAAAAAATACAAAAAATGCATGAATTAGAAAGAACTCTCTTACATGACGTTATAGGTCGAAGACAATGACACCCCACAAACACCCAATTGTAGTGATCAATGGACTATGGTGCAAAGAATAAAAACTACAAAACCTAAGCCTCCCTCCACAATCAAACAGATAAATAGAGAGGAACGAAAGTGAGAGCCAGAGAGAGGGAGGTGGGATTCATATGGTTGTGTCAAGAGTCATGACTAGCTTGTGAGTGAACAGCAGCAAGGATTCAGCATGAGCCTCCCCTCCTCCAAGATGTTGCATATTTCCTTTCATATTCCTCTCCTAGTTGATTCAGCCAAGCTACTAAGCTCCATCCTCACATCATTTCCTCTTCTGGCCTCCTCATTTGTGTGATGAAGTTACGGAAGTAAGAATATTTCAAGGAAGGCAGGCTGATGTCTGGCCTTGTGGCTGGGCTACAATATATCGGTCCATTTCAGGGTTTTCTTCTTTTTTGATTTTTTTCTAAAAGGGGAATAATAACACACCACCAACATGGGGTCTGTAGTAGAGTTGTACTAGCACCTGGTAAGTGTCAGGTACTGGCAGAACAACTCCCAGGTGGAATGGGTGCATCATAACATGGAACCTAAGCTCTGGCAGGCAAACATTTCATTCAGACCATCCACTATTCCCATCCCACAGAAGAACAGAAATCATTAACAAACATGCCATGCTCTGGCAAAGATGTATAGTAGTCCTAGCTACTTAGATTAGCCCAAAAAGAAATCAAGTTTCAGTCAGGAGTGAGGACAAGGCATGGAGGCAATATGGGCTCATATGAAACATACAAGTTCTGATAAGTTCAGGCAAAGAATCAAAGAGAATATTGTAATGTTTGATTATATGAACCAACAAATTCTTTCATAACTCGTAACCCACAATTATCACCATCCTGTAGCACATCAGTTTAATAATTGATGAAGATCATTCTAATCCTTTTGCCAATAACTACTTCCTTTGTACTACCTCTGTTTTCAAATACTTGGCACACGGCGCATTATGCTTCTCGAGACATTTTTCCCAATTTACCCTATGCATGCACCCACTTTGCACCTCGTCATTCATGCTTGAGATAGTAATGACTAATGAGGGGTACTTCTGGTCACTTTAGAAAAAAAAAAGTACAATTGCATCCATATGCATGTGTTGGTCAAGAGTGTCAACTATTCAAAAATGGAGGGGGCAATTTATTCTCCAATTAGGACTATAGATCTCAGGTAGTTTTTCCTTTATTTTCCTTGCACAATTTTCATCTTTCAGTTTCCATTAACGTTGTCCAATTTCTAACTATCATTTAAAGTACAGTGTGCATAGTTTTAGAAATTGCAGTCCATATTCATCTCAAAAAATGCAGAGATGTATTAACTACATTGATCAGAAAATCACATAGATGGCAGAGCATATGGTTTGCAAAAACGGCAACCTCTACTCTTGAATTCCTCACGTGCTACTGAAATTTTAGTGATTCCCTTATTTGGCATTTGTTGTCTCAACAACATTTAGCCCAGGGCCTACATGTCAGTGAGGCATAGAATGATCGCGCACGGAATTTTCAGTAGCAAATAAGGAATTTCCCCACGAAACAATTACTTAAATGCATGTCTGTGCAACACATTAGAACTGGTGTTCCTAACTGACTGAGCAACCAAACCAAAAATGATAACAGCGAGATGAACTTACCGATTCCTTCTTGCTGTTCTGCTTTTCCTCCAAGTCCTTTAGTGCCCGATCCATCCGCTTCCTGCCAAAGAATAAACACCCCACCATCAGCACAGCATTGAGACACCACAAACAAATCAAATGACAAACAGTAGAAGCTCAATCAAAGCGACTCACAGCTCAGCGGAGATGTACTCGATGCGCTTCTTGACGTTGGCTTTCGCCTCCGCAAGATCCTGCTTGACCAGCACCGGCCCGATCAGCTTGTACACGTTCGCCTCCTCATTCACCAGCTCCAGCTCCTGTGTGCAAACCGCAACCCGAAACCAGATCGAACCAAGCACTTCACACCAAAACCACCAACCGATGCGTAGCTGAAGCAGTCAGGCAAGCAAGGGAGCGCAGCGAGTGAATTACCTTTAGGACGAGCTCGTTCTCGCCGACCTGGATGGTGTACTGCTTGCGGACCTGGTGGTTCTTGGAGATGTCTGCGAGGGGAACGACACGGCAAGGGTTAGCCCGCTAGGGTTTCGGACATCGGAGGTGACTCGACGGGTTTCGCTCGCGCGCGTGCCTTTCTGGATCTTGCTGAGGGCGTTGGCCTGGGACTCGAGGTCGCGCTGCATCTCGCGGACTGCCGCCGGGGTGAACGACGACGACGACGACGCCATGGCCTGCCCCTCCGCCCCCTCCGCCGTCTCTCCCCGTCGGCTTCCGGTGTGGGGGGTCGAAATGCTAGAGGTGGTGCGTCTCCTTCCGGTTTGGGCTTTGATACCTTATACTATTTTGGGCCAAGATGGGCTCAATGGGCCCAAGTAATCTAACCCAAAATAGGCCGAGAAAAGAATGTTTCTTTGGGTCTAGATGGGCTCAAAAGGCCCAAGTGCTTCATTTCAGAACCTATGAAAGATCAATTTTTTCTTCATGATTTGTAAAATTGCAGGGGACAAAAGGAGAAAAATTTCAACTAAAAGGAAATGCTTAAGAAATTATTGTGTAATTTGGTAGGATAATATGAACAAATTTATAATGGTAATATAAAGCTTTCGGTAGAATCATAATAACATTTAGATTCTAAGAGCCTACGCTTAGATAATTAAGTTCAATCAATCTATAATAGTAATATCGTATTATTAGGATTGGTATCTGTTCGACATTGTTTGTGTGGCTCAAGTGCTCGTGTTGCCCCTTGTTTTGCAAATCTTTTCCTCTTCGCACGCAAATAAGTAATTTCATCCACTTAACAAATTGCGAGTTATTTTATTGATTAATTATCTAGTGGCTCCAGGGGGTTGATCGTCTGCCAAACTCTCTTTATTCTCCAAAAAGACCCCATAAAGAACAAAAACCGAATAACTATCCCTGTCTTACAAACCTCTAGAATTTTTATATAAAAGCATCTATGTTTACGTAATTAATTAATCCGTCTTATCTTCCCCTCGAGATCTCCAAAATCCAAACTCAACTCAAAAAGTAATTAATGACACATGGCTTAACAAATTAGTGATAGCTGCTCGTGAATCGTGATCGCCGAATTATTTTCTTCTTCTTTCTTGGATGGGCGCCGGTCACCGTATACAGAGACATCTTCAGTGGGCTTCATATTTTTGCCTCTCTATTTTAAGTAGATAGGAAGTCTCTTTGTCCATTTTAGTTTCCTATTTCTGTGAACACTGCAACGATCTTTTCAAATTTGTCCCTGTCTTCTATCTATTATTTTTTATCAATGTCCTAACTAATAAAAGTAGCTAACTATTATTTTATTTATAGACTTCATTTGTGATTATATATAATTTTGTAGTGGTTTTGTGTGTGTGTGTGTGTGTGTGTTGAATCTGGTTATTTTTTTATTTTCTCTCTGGTTCATATAATAGAACAAAATCATGTCCATTAATCCTAAGAGAGGTAGTTGCGGTAAAAGCACAAAAAAATGACACGCAATTAAGGAATCTCATTCTGAAAACAATCAATTCCTTACCTCTCATATCATATCTCAAATCTTCATCCGCAAGGACCGGCAGATTCTATCCGCAGCATCACCTCTGGAATCCTTTCGTTGTCTGCAACACTATCACCTTTCATAAATTCTGCTTCATCGGTTCGTAGAAATTGTACTTTGAAAGGGATCAATACAAAATGGAACGCAGCAAGTTAGTAATCAAAACCATGATGTGCACATTCGACGTGTTATTTTCATTAAGAGCAGTAAAAACCATTACATGGACAAAGACCAAAGATATATGGACCAGCTATTGTCAGATTAAACAGCATAAGCTAAAATGGTAACAGATCATTGCAATTGTGAAAGGCAAAAGCATATCAACGGCACTGTCATGAAGTTCACAAGCAGAACCATGAAACCAAAAAGGGGACATAGAAAAGTATGGCTTTGTAGGCAAACAAATGATTCCAAAATGCTGATATGGGAACAGGAGTACTCAAAGAGCAGATCATATAAGCCAGATAACCACACGGAATTAGACAAGACCAGAGAAACGTACAGAATCGAGATAGAAAAAAGAAGAGGTCACTGAAAATGATCAGTCAGAATGGAACGGTATTCACTGTTGATTTAAATATCTGAACTGACCATGGTCTATAGGAATTAACCCTCAGCAACGTCTTAAATTTAAGTACTGTAACTTACTTGACGTAAAACGAATATAACTTACTTTTACTTGCTCCCTCAAGTCACGAAAGGAAGTCGTTTTAGTCTTTTTACAGTCAACAAGATATAATTGACTACTCGATTATTTTATATAAATAAAAAATGATTACACGAGAATAATATTACGAAAGCTTTTGTTAGGACAAACTGTTTACATAATTTTTTTAACCTGCATTTTGAGCAATATTTATCATCAAAGTTAACTTGTATTGATTGCACGTATTCTAAAACGACGTCCTTTTATGACTGGAGGGAGTAATTAGCATCTAGCAACAGCTAAAAAGAAATTGATTGACAAGGAGGTCAGATTGAATTTAGGCATTTTTTTATTTTCCAATCAGCGATCTATGTATGAATGGTACTACCCATGTGAGACCTTCCCCGTGATGTTTGAACTTTGAACATAATTGCAACGACGTTTCCACCAGCTCATTATGAAGACAGCACCATCCCGAAATGTTCTAACAAATTAAGAAGCCAGATACATCATACCCAGCTGAAAAAATGCAACAAGAAAGAGGGGACAGACACATGCATGCACATGCTTGCAAGGGCGGCCACTTCATCGTTCCCCACTCTCACATGGTCACCTGCGATAATGCAGATGACACAAAACAACATAAAGAAAGGGACTCAAATTTTCGGTTGTCAGATTGTTTCAATGGTCCTGTATAAAGCACCAGCTTTTTCATACCTCAATCTATGAAAAGTAATGTCCAAAAGGTATTAGCAGAAAAGTGCAGGTTTTAAAACATCCTTTCCAAGCTGTTTGATAAAGTAAAACTATAGAACTGTTAGTCTGTTTCGCATGGACTATATTTTAAGTATGTTTTTTCAAAATAAGAATACAAATTCTACAAGTAGTGCTGAACAAGCCCCTGTAAAAAGCAGTAGAAATTCGTTGATATCAGAAGATCATTATTCTGTCTTAATGGGATAAAATCAATGGAGTTTGATAAGCATCGAAATTACAGAAGATGCAAAAGAATCAACGGAAATATGTGTTTAGGAGAGAAAAAAAAGGATGACATCCCAGATAGAGGATGGACCAGTAGTCACCTATACGGAATTCTGTTATCTGAAAGACTGAAAGTATATTCGAGAGCTTACCAGATAAGGACTTGTATGGTTTAGCTTTTAGCAAGCTCACAGAAAGAGTGATGAGCAAATAGCTAATAAGTCTCTATCCCCTTTCCCTCATCTGCTTTAAGTACAAACACATGCAATGGCATGATGATGGCCAGGCAGCAACCTATAACTAATTAGATCATCTATGCTTAGAGCTGCTTACATTTCCAAGTTCTAGATAAGTTCAACATAATTCCTCTTTTACAGAAAGTTATTTTCAAAGAAAAGGAGTAAATATGACTTAATTTTCACTTTCAAATGTGTATATTTTATGTTCAATAAAAATTGGACAGAATATGAACTCTCAATGACTTAGCATCTATACTTTCAGAAAATCAATAGAGCAGTGACTCAACTTTGCATAAATTAAAATCCAGAATTCCAGAAATGATAAATCTTACAGGAGATGTACGAAACAAGTATCCCCAGTAACAGATGAGCAGCATACCTTAACACCAAAATAGGCGCCACTTATTGTTGTCAGCCAATAAGCCAGAGTGCCCTGTATGACATGTGAGCATCTGTCAGGAAGAAGTGCTATTTTCCAGCCAGCAAAATCATTACAGAAGTAAATCATAAGCTAATTATTCAGTTATAACTTCGACAAGCGCAGCAATTAGTGTACCAGGAAGAAGTTTTTTTCCCTTTGTCTGGAATCTAAATTTGGGGCCCACTACAGAGCACAAGATATGAAGTGGGCATCCTCTGAACAAGGACTGGTTGATTCACCAAGAATGCAAAACAAGACAGAACTTCAAATAAGATTGTACAGAACTAAAACTTTTTCGAGAGATCACAATAGTGGAGATACAGTCTGTTCACATGGTCCCATGAAAACGGGCAGCTCAATCAGTGCACCAGACAGTCTTATTGCAGAAAATGGTAGCCATTCAGGGATTAATTAAGAGACACGAGTACCACTTCAACACAAGGACTGGACGCAGAACACACCAGCAAAACGATGCACACCACATACTGTTCTTGGTTAGTAGGATAATACCAGTCCACACAAGGAGCCTGCACATTCAACAGAGCAAATGGCCTGCTGGTTCTTGCTCAACAGAAGGCATTTCAACCTCGCAGATTAGCAGAAAAAATTGCTTCAGGAGTTAATTCGACTGCAGCTGACATCTACCAAAAGAAGCCAACTTTGTGTGTAATAAGACTTTGCTGACTTGTCTTAGCTAATGACTTCCACATCCCCAAGCCGAAACGCGCATACCAGGACACGAGTAGCTTCTCGTCCCTTCCAAAATTCCTTACCTTGACACATTATCCTTCATGTTCATCGTCTGCAGCATATATTTATACTCCTTTTTAAAGAACCAAGTGATGGTGGTGGGGTATCCGCCACCCACCTATTTCCACTGTAGTTTTTACAGTTTACTCCCTGATATTATTTAATATTATAAAGCAGACCAATATAAATGGATCGACACATATATAATTAAACTAAGCATTCTCAGCAAATAAGTGAATAACATATATCATATAAAAATATATTTAATTTATTTTAGATAATATTATGATTTTTTTTTGTTCGTAGCAAAGCACGAACAATTTGCTCGTGTGTGTATATATATAGAGAGAGACCCAGCACACCCTCTGCATAAAGAGTTGAGTGGCAAAAAGAACAGCAAGGCAGGCATGACTCAAGATCACTCAAAATCTCACTTCAACAAGCTCTGGGATGGAGTCCAGATCAAGAGGAGCAGTGACAGCTTCGCCGTCGAGCTACTGCCATCCCTTGGCGCAGCTATAAACCACTCCAGCAAGTTACAGAAGTTCATCATATCGCCTTACGATCCCCGGTACAGGTGAGGTTCACACTGCACTGTCTGTACCTATCATGCTAAAAGGCATATCACAAAACAACAGTTGCTGACACGATCTTTGTTTGCTTTGTCTGTGTGCCTCTCAGATCCTGGGAGCTGTTCCTTATATTCTTAGTTATTTACTCCGCCTGGATTTGCCCGTTCGAACTAGCATTCCTGAGGGACTTTCCCTTTAAGCTTTTGCTAGTTGAGAACATTGTCAATAGCTTCTTTGCCATTGATATTGTTTTGACATTCTTTGTAGCTTATGTCGACAGCAAAACACATCTTTTTGTGGATGACCGAAAGAGAATTGCAGTAAGGTTTGTACCTTTATTACTCATGAATACTTTCCATGTTACAAACCATGCATTTGGAACAGGAAAGACAAATGGTTCTACCTTGACATTAGCAAACTATAATGATCCACAGGTACCTATCCACTTGGTTTATCTTTGATGTATGCTCAACAGCTCCATTTCAACCAATCATCCTTCTATTTACACACAAGGGGAATGATCTTACTTTCAATACACTCAATTTGCTCAGGTTGTGGCGTCTTCACCGAGTCAGCTCATTGTTTGCCAGGTCCAGATCTTGTTCAAATTCTTCATATTTGTTGATGAATCACAAGGGACAAAAAATTGATCATACTATATTTAACAGGCTGGAGAAAGACATCCGATTCAACTATTTCTGGACTAGGTGCTCAAAGCTTATCTCTGTAAGTCCTTGAGAAAAATGAAACTTACCTTCTGTGTTCTGTGCAATTTTTGTTAAATCTTGCTAAACACTTGTTATTTGTCTATGGGAAGAAAATTTTCTGGCTTTTATGTGTATAAAATATTTACTGACCAAAATGCAGGTCACCCTCTTTGCGGTGCACTGTGCGGGATGCTTCAATTATATGATTGCTGACAGATACCTCAACCCAGAGAAAACATGGATAGGAGCTGTGATGCCTACTTTCAGATCAGAGAGCTTATGGACTAGATATGTTACTGCTCTTTACTGGTCCATTACAACACTGACAACAACAGGATATGGTGATCTACATGCTGAAAATCCAACAGAGATGCTATTTGATATCTTCTATATGATGTTTAATCTGGGCTTGACAGCTTATCTCATCGGCAACATGACCAACCTAGTTGTTCATGGGACCAGCCGCACCCGTAAATTCGTAAGTTTCTCTACTTGCAAAAAATCTCAAGCCAAACCTTCTGTCTCCAGAAAGACCATTCAGGAATGTAGCTTTTTAGTGAAATTTATATATTGCTGAGCGCAGCAGATTATGGCACACAAGTGAAAATTTTAGCATTTGGCATGCCAGTACATATATGATGCCCTTATGTTTTGATCATAAAACTACAAAGAAGCTTGTATTGATGTCATACAACTAAATGATGTCAACATATAAGAAGCTAGCATTTTGAATTACTCATAGTGGGATGTATGGTTCCATACAAAATCATATCATAAGACCTTAGTTACAACTAAGACTTCCAGGGGTCAAAACCCTAAGAACTAAGCCAGTTTAATGGATATCAGAACTATTATAGTTTCATTATAAAAAAATTGGTCCAGCTGGATCAATCTAGTAAGTTCTTATGCAAACAGCAGAGGTAGGTTTTCAACCATAAGCCAGGCAAGGGAATAAATTAATTGAGTCCTATTCTTGCTAGTATGCTGAAAGGTACTGAGTATTCCTAAGTCATTAACCATTCTAGGCTATAACAGCACCAAGAAAATATCATTCAATCAAGGGCAAGAATACAAAAAAACAATAAAAAGAGTCAAGCAACTGCAAACTTCACACTAGCAGTCACTGTTTTTACTAAAATAGTTACTACTACCACCATTTGTTCCATATATATGTACTTATATGTTGACTATATATACGTGTGTGTGTGTGTGCACGTGCCTGCAGAGGGACTCAATACAAGCAGCATTAGAGTTCGCGGCACGCAATCAGCTACCTGAAAATATAAAGCAGCAAGTGCTATCCCACTTCTCCCTACAATTCAAGACAGAAGGACTCAACCAGCAGTTCATGTTAGATGGACTCCCAAAAGGAATCCTCTCAAGTATAGCATACAGCTTATTCTTTCCAATCATCCGACGGGCCTATCTCTTCAATGGAATATCTGACAATTTCATTGACGAACTGGTAACATAATGAGCAATTCCATATTTTCCGTATGACCTTACAAGAACAATATTTTCTGCAGTCTTTACTAATTGAATATGTTGGACAAAACAGGTCATGGAAGTGAAGGCTGAGTACTATCCACCAAAGGAAGATATAATACTGCAGAATGAAGGAGCAGCAGATGTTTATATAGTAGTTTCAGGAGAAGTGGTTAGTATTATATCTCCAATTGGGTCCAGAAATGAAATTTCAACAAGTTTTTGTCTGCATGCTAATTGAACTTTTCTCAATGCTTTTTATTTGTAGAACATAATAGCAACGAATCATGGGGATGAACAGGTATCTAGGTTTCCTACGTTTACATCTGTTCCAGATATCACTAAGATTTATTCAGATTATTAAAAATTATGTAATTTGAAAGCAGGTATATGAGAAAGTTGCAGAGGGAGAAATGTTTGGAGAGGTCGGTGTTCTGTGTAACATACCCCAGCCATTTACTTGCCGCACAGCTGAGCTTTCACAGCTTTTGAGAATAAGCAAAACAAGGCTTCGAGAGATCATTGGAGAACATATGGAAGACAGAAATATTCTAATGAACAATCTATTCCAGGTATAGCTTCAGTTTTACTTTCAAACAATTATAGTGCATCTAAATTCAGGCTAAACAGAAGTTATCTTTATGCCAATGTACAGAAGCTGACGCTACAAGAAAGTTTACCTGAAGTGAATCAACCAGACAGAAGATTCTTGAACAAGTACGAGCTATTCCACGTTCCTCAAGAAGAATGGCTTCTAACAAAGCCACACCTACATTACATAGAGAAGCTAAGTAAGGATCGTAGGAGCAACATTCCAGTATTTGGAGGTGATAGACATTCAAGACTGTTACTTGGAGAAGCAACCCGATCGTGGGCGTCAAAAAAAGAAAATAGTCATGATATGACAGATAAAGAAGAAAACCATGGTGAAGTTCACATAAACTGTGAGACCAAACCAAGTACTGAAGAACACTGTATTCAGATAAACTGTGAAGACAGCAACTCCACAAGCAGTCGGCAAACAATACATGCAATGTTGCAGTCAGGGTCTCCTCATAAAACAGAAGAAAATATAACAAGAAGCAGAATTCCAGATCATAGTTACATAAAAGAAGCCAATAAAAGAGTTATAATTCACATATGTCCTCATAATGCAACAGGTTTGGCAGCGCAAAATGGAATTCTTATCAAGCTGCCTAGAACATTGGAGGAACTTTTCAAAATTGGAAGTAAGTAAAATATTTAGCTTTAAATCATCTTTTGACTTTGTTTTTTGTCTATGTTGCATGAACAACGCAAAGTCAATAGTATATGTAAAGTGCAATTTGCCATATATCAGCCATCATAGTACTTACTCTCATCATGTGCAATTCTTCACCATCATGTGCAATTCTTCACATTGCAGATCAGAAGTATCAAGGTTTTCATCCTACAAAGGTGGTCAGTAGAGATTATGCTGAAATAGATGACATCAGTGTTATCCGCGACGGTGATCATCTATTCCTTCTTGAGATGTAGGAAAAAATAGCATAATAGCCTAACAGGACAAGATGGGAATCTGGCATAAATATTAATGTGTGCTGTGTGCACATTGGGACTCAAAACTGAAGATGTGAAGAGGAAATACATTTTGACACTTTGAATTTTTGTTAATCATTGCTAACATGATGTAAATGTCTGATAATGTATATAAATAAACAAGGCAGCCTCAATGCGGGCAGTCATACATTCATACTAAAATCATGAAAGCATGTGGCCAAAAGCGTTTCTACTGCAAGGATTTTTAAATTGAAATGGCACACATACCTGCATTTTTTCGAGGGTCCAACTGCAAAATTAGGCCTACCTATAGTGGCGGAAAGAGCCAAGCAAGGAGGCGGTGGGTAGCTCACCTGGCGTGGCGGCGGCAAGACGAACCCGATCGGGGAGAGCGGAGCGGCCGCCCCCTCCTCGTTCCTCACGCGGAGCTGCCGGAGGAAGCCGGCAGCCGAGGAGGGGAGGACCGTGGGCTGACAACAGGTGGGGCGATCAACCGCGCGCGAGCGCGAGCGCGCGCAGAGCTCCATTGCTGCACCTGCACGCCCACTCGGCGAGTGATCGCGATCGCGCCGGCGGCGGCGCGCCGAGCGATGGGGGCGACAGGGCGCGGGGGAGGCGACAACTGGGCCTCTCGTTCGTCGGTGTCCCATTCCGAAGGCCCAGCCTTTGGCTAGTCATGGGTCCGACTATGTTCGCGTCGAATATTTTGGGCCTTGGTGCGGGCCTAGAAGCTATTTTCCCTCGCTTTTAGTTATCTTGAAGTCCATACGAGCCTGGCCTGCAGGTGCAAGTGGGCCTCATTGTCTGATCATGGGCCAGTTTGCTTGGCTGGTTCGGGCAATGTGGGCTTTTAAGTGGGCCGAGAATCTTCCACCTTCAACAACTTCTCATGTCATTTCTAGCCCAAAAAGTTGGAGGTACACACGCGGCACCGTATTTTTTATTAATCAACATGTCACGAATAAGAAATCACGTCAATTTTTAATGATATATAAGAAATTTTCTTTTTTAATGACATTACTCAATCAATACATCTAGAGAGCTAATAGGATTAAGCAGAGCACATAAGTATTTCTCTTTATTACATGCTTCGTCCTAAAAGGTTTCGCTCCTAACTTTCAAATTTATCTAAAAATATTTATTTTTATTTTATTATCTATCTTTAATTTTTAAAAATAAAGAATAACGTGATTTTGTAGTGACATGTAAAGAAATTTTCCTTTTTTTTCTCTATTAGCTCTGTCATCTTATAAGAGAGATTCTATAGCTGAATTGCGTAAGCCGTAATTAGAGAGACGTCATGAGTCGTGACAGCCTGAAGCTGTTGGGCCCAAGGCCGTGCACGCCTTGCATGCTGCATCGTGGGCGCTTTGGCCCAGCCATATTAACTATGGGCCGTTAGATTCAATTGCATGAATCACATGTTTTAGCTTAAGAGTAGAGTAATTTAGCTTATTTTTATAAACTAAAATAAATAGATTAATTTATCATATCAACTTATTATAATTTAAAATAATAATTTAAAATATAGATTATGATAATCTAATAAAGTAACGTAACCTAGTTATAAACTGAATTGCTCCGATTCCGAAAGCCCCTTATTCGTCGCTGATCCGCCTCGGAGCCGTGGCCCGTCGGCTGCAGATTGTACAGGACAGCTACGACGCAGATCTCTCCCGCCCAACCAAACCCCCCACGGGCCCCACCCCGGCGAGGCGGCGACCGCTCGTCGCCGCTGCCGGCATGCGCGATGGAGCTCTCGGCCGCCTTCGAGGAGCGCGTCCGGCAGATGGAGTTCGGCCGCAACCACCGCCTCTCCCTGCTCCACGTCTCTCCCCATCTCTTCCTCTCCTTCCCGAAACGGCGAACCCTACGTCCCCCCGGCCTCACCGCCCCCGCGCAGGCGGAGAATGAGCTCCACGCAGAGAAGTTCCGCTTCCTCGACGCCAAGCTCGCCGTCGCCTCGTCCTCGAGCGCCACGCCGCCGACCTCGCCTCCCGCGCCGACATCGACGTCGCCCGGGCCCGCCTCCTCGCCGTGGCCCGCGACCTCAGGCAAGCAACCCCTCCCTGGCTCCCTCCCTCCCACTCTCTCCACCCAAAACCCGTAGTGAAATTCCACATCGGTGTCTGAACTCTGAATTGTTCGAATTGGGCACGGGCACGCAGCTCGGTGAGGGCCGAGATCGAGGCGGCGGAGCGGGAGGAGGAGGACTGGGACCGCTTTTACGAGGCCAAGACGAAGTAGATGGAGGAGTTCCAGGCAATGGCGGGGCGGTTCGAGGCAGAGGCTCGCAAGGAAGTGCAGAGACTGAGGAATTTGGTATCTCAAGTAAGGTCCCAAACACTTTGTACCGATGAACTATCATCTTATTGTATTGCCTAATAGCTTGTTGCCTTGTTTAGCTGAACTACTGCTATCTGTATCATTGTCATTTGGGTGAACCTGATGAATACTTATTATCCTCGTTCACTGTGCCAGTTTTTTTTTTCAATGGCAACATGGCAGTGGATTTAATAGATCTTGGTCACTAGCTAGCACAACTTGAAGTTTACAAATTGTGCTTTTGTTAGCCTACCTGTTGGACCACCGGCTGAGAGCTCATAACAATCCTCTGCAATTAGGTTAAGATGTTTGGCTTTGATCATAATCTGTATGGACCATGCTTGTTGGGATTATGGGAGCGAAATTTCATTCATGGTTGTCTCCAGAGAGTAATTTGAGTTTCTAGGATGCCTTGATTTGTGAAATGACATGTGTGGCTTGTGAAGAGATAAATTAATTTGCGTCTGATTAATTTGTTTGTTACTAGTTTATATCAATATTCGACAATAAATGTTCTATGCTGTCAAGGACTCAAGATGATTGACTTTGCCAATCTGTTTTAGTGCGTGAGAAGTATTCTCAAAATGGAGAAAATGTAGTGCTGTAGGCTATCATTTGCATTTGAAAAAAAAAACAATGCTACTGGATATATTCAAACAGTTTTGTTTAATTGGGATAGATAGATGGCAATGACTGTTCAGGGAAACCGTGTATAGATCTTGTTTTTTATCTTGGTCGATTCGCGCTCTCATAAAGTAGCAGTCATTTTAACTGGCCTATGTCAAGAAAACAATACATGGGGAGTCATATGGACCACGGTCTGCACGTAGCCATTAACTTCACAAACATCCAAATAACATTAATCTGATTTTTTAAATGATGACAACCTGTTCTTATATGTAAGAATTTCTCCTTTTTATAAGGCATTGCTAATCGGTCCTTTTTATAAGGTTTGCAAGACAATGGTATACTCCAGTAGTCCAGTAGAAAGAAATGTTCCCTTATTATATGTAGTTTACGGTCTTCTGATCTGAACCAACCAATAGGAAACTACTGCTCACAAGATCTCATAAAAACCTGCAGCTAGATTATTTTACTCGTTACCAACGATGTGAATTCATACCTTTCATACATGATTGACACAGACTGCAACTTAAATGGTGCAGCTGAAATCGACGCTGCAAGAGCATCACGGCGGTGTGATGTACCTGAACAACGCTGAGATTGCTGCTGCAGAAGCCAGGAAGTCTGATCTCACGGCTAAGAAGGCAAAACTGGACGAGAGCCTGGCTTCAGCCCACCAGTTCAGAGCACTGCTGCTTCTGCAGCTCCAGAAAGCCTTTCGCCTCACAGGTTTAGGATCAAAAGGCAACGCAAACTACCATCTGAACTTGAGAGTTTCAGATAGCATATAGCGCTACAAGCAACACGAGGACACTTGCATCAAATGGTTCAGGTGCTCCTTCCTGCATCGGCTGCACAGGTGAAATACACTTTTATTTTCAGTTGTGCATGACTTCAAAATTCACGGTTTCAGAATGAAAGTATTTTTGTACTGTTCAGTTGCTTCATTTCATTCATTCATTGGAATATAAATATGCACACCGCATATGCCAGTACGCTCGAAGATCTCTGCTAAAAACTAGGCTTTTCATATTTGCTTCCTCTCCTAAATCCTAATGGATTGGTAGTTGTACTGATGCTGCAAAGTGTGCAGTGTACTCTCATCAATGTGTAGGCCTAGTCTTCCCATTATATGCTGCCCAGAGTGGATGCTCTAGGGTTGGTACGTCCCTTCCAGCTACTCCCAACTACTCATGCACTTGTACCATTTCGTTAAATGCTGCACATGAGAACCTTTCTTGCAATGTCAGGTACAAATTAATAAGTAGATAGCCCACAATGAAATAAAATGAAGCTGTAATTCATATATTCGAGGGAATGACGATATTACCTGGTTTTGACAGATCATGGTTGTAGAGGCATGTTTTAAATCGAAAACGTCTTCAGTAGAAGTGAAAATTGATACTGTATCGGTTAAAAAAAATTTAGGCGCCCATGCATTTAAAAAAGACCATGTTCAAATCTTTTGACTAGTCTTGGTTTAAAATAGGAGTCAGATGATGGATTACGGATGAAACTGACTTTATGTCAAATATTTAGGTGTTCATATGAATTATTTAATGCTAAAAAGTTGATAAATAACTTTAAAACAAAATTTCAACAATCTTCATATAGAAAGTTTTTTAGAAAATTACGTCGTTTAGTAGTTTGAAAAGTGTGTGATAATCCATAAGCCATTTGTAGTTTTGACTGGGCCTTAAGAATTATGGTGAATATATATGTTTTATGTTATGTATGTGATATAATTGGCTTTGTATTTAAAAATACTTTCGCTGGACATTATATTTTGTAATTGTTCGTAGTATATAGGTTGTGAAAGAAATTAATAGTAAAAGTAAGACTGTACAAAAAAAATACAAGTCTTATATTTTTTTTCACATGGGGGTGCTAGACAACCGTAATACAGGCTCCAAAAGGCACAAAATTATGAAGCAAATCGAAGCACAAACCCTTCATATTTTTCAGTTCAGCTTTTAATGCATAGATA
>KE373024.1:21725-37937 GCA_000418225.1 Zizania latifolia | reverse complement strand
TCCTTCGCCCGGTAAACCCTAGCATCCCGTTCGATTCGGGTTCGCCCTTGCTCGCGCCGCGAAAAATCGGGCTTTTATGCGGCGGGGTTCCGCCCGGTCCGGCTCCTAGCGCGCTGTAATCGGCTGTTGCTGCTGCTAGGGTAATCCGCCCGTGGGGGTTCATCCGCCGGCGCCCTGTGTCGTCGCGCCTGCGTGAAATTTCGGCGTGGCGGGTTCGCCTCTGCCTGCGCGCTTGGGATCTGGAAGCTTGTAGAGGGCTCATTTTTTAGGCTAGAGGACTATTTTACCTTGCTGTGGTGAACGTGCTGCACGCGTGTTAGGTCTTACTAGGGTGTTGAATATGGATCGATTGTATTGCATAAGAGTTTGGATGCATTTCAGCTCTTTCTGTTAGTTTTCTCAGATGATATTACTTTTATGTTATTGGTCGTGATGCCGTTTCAGGTGTTCTGGTGCCTGATTTGCTGGAAATTTTGGGTTTATTACAGTGACGATGTGACTCACACATGTACATGTCTTTTTTTGGGTGGGCTTGAGTGTTTAGCCATTCATGGATAATTTTAGTTTCAACCACTAGTGTAGTACTACTATGTATGGTTTCTTGGAGTTGATATTTCTATATTTATCATCATTAGTTAATTTTTAGAATTAGAAAGTAAGACACTGTCTGGCCTAGCTACATCCTATAAGATTGTAAGCTCATGACATGGTTAAAATATGTGTGCTTCATGAGACTGAAGTTACCATACAAATCTTAGGCTAGCTTTGCACTAGAAACCCACAACATGTTGAAGCCTGAGAGAGCAAGCTTCTAGGGCATATAGATGAGGTCGCAATAGCTAGTTTGTTGAGAAGCTTAAGGTTCTCATAGTCCCTGAGTCTCTGAATGATTTATATTTCCGTGTTATTTTCCACTTTCGTGATAGTGGAAAGTGGAAGGTGTGAGCTTAATTTTTTGTTATGCTGTTTCCTTAGGTCAATCAGCAATCTGGAATGTTTTTTCGAGCTGAAGCAGAGAAATTTCGAAGTTGGATGATATTATTCTGTTAGGGACATGCTCCAACCAAGGGAAGCTGATGTGCCTGCACTCTTTGTTGTATTTATCGTACTTCCGGTGATAGCTTATTTTCTTCTTGGGAGATGGCATGATGCTGTCAGTAAGAAGGCAAGGGTAAGTATGCTGGTCCAGCGAGCCTCAGAAGAAGCATTCAAGGTGGAAACAATGGCCAGTCCAGATGTTATATTGCCAGGACCTTCTTTGAGACCCATGCCTTATTTGAGATCTGCACCTTCTGCAAGACCTGAATACCATGAGTGTGCTACTTGCCATGGGCCTGCTAAGACTCGCTGCTCCAGATGCAAGTCTGTTAGATACTGGTAAGATTCTTGGCTATCATGTTCCAGCTATTCATTATAATCAATTCGTATACTTAACAAACTGTATTCATCAGGTGCTTTTGAAAACCAAACATCTTATCTCTCTCTTTTTTAGCTTGACCTGTTTGTTCCTTCAACATAGCAATACCAATCATTGTACTGAAAGATGGTGACTATAAAGGTTTTTATGTCTGTACTACTAGCCTAGTAGGTATTTGAAAGTGTCACTTTGACAGTTTGACTGCATTATGACTATGGCATTTCCGATGACCTTAATAGCAGGTGTTTGAAAAATGGTAACGAGACTATAGTATGAAACTACGAATATGACATATCTTATAAAAGTAATAGGAGATACTTGATGTATATAAGATAGTACATAAAGTTTGAGGTACAAGCTGAGTTGAATAGAATTGGCATTTGCTTTACTGAATAATCTCATGCATTTTTAGTTGACAATTCTGTGTTGATAAATCATGAGAGAAGTAATTCGTCTGATATTTATTCACTCTAAACATGATGTACCATACATTAATCGTGATTTTCTAGACGGAAATTTGAAGGTGTTAGTTTAGCTCTACATTCATACAGTATGTGGTTGTACCATGTCTTTGACATGTGGTTCTGTTCTGCTTCTGACTGAGTTCATCTGGTAGTATGTAGTTTTATTGCCATACCTCAAGAATATTCAAAACTGTTATGGGCGTTGATTTTATTCCATGATGTTCCATGATTCTATCAAATTCTGATCTTTATGATGCTATTCCACGGTAGTAATTCATAACATGTTGCTATCTTTGCAATTAATTTGTTGGATTTGCCCTTGCATCACAACTCTTTTTTTAATCGTGTGAACTATCTTTAGTCTGTTAATTAATTTACATGTTGCTACTTTTGATGTTCAACAGCTCTGGAAAGTGCCAAATAATTCACTGGAGACAAGGGCATAAGCAAACGTGCCAGCAATGGCATGGTTTTGGTGCTGGCAGCTCTGGTGGACTACCTTCTACTGAGAATGCTGAACATATGCCATTCTTAAGTAACCTGAATTCACCTCTTCGAGGGAGTGATGTTCACATGCATGACATGGATTTCGATACTGTGCCAGAGCCATCCTTCATGACAATGACAGCGGATAGCTATAATCTTGATAATGGCCCATTTCCTGCAGACAGAAGCAACATGAATAAACCAAACCAAATTCTACATGCAAGAGAAACTAGTGCTGCTGTTGGAACTTATGAAAAGAACAACTATAGTGTTGAAGGAGAAATCCCCTCTTCTGAGATTTTGTCAGGAAATAAGGTATAATTAAGCTCTTACCTTCAATTTCCTTTCTTGAATTTTATTTTAAGTAATTCAATCCTTTATATTATGGTTCCAGGTTTCAAATATCAGTTCCAGTTATTCAGATGAAAACAGTGGCAACCGTGATGTAATTTATCCTCTCAACAGTACGGTAAATCAACCCAATAGTTCTGCCCCTGAAACAAGAAAGCGGCCAAAAGCAAGCATCACGGTTTATGAACCTGACATGGGTGTGTATTTAACTTCTGATATGATCTGCTCTGGTGAGGGGCCAAATGTTTCTTCCACAGAGTCCCTACAAAGAAGCAACTCATCTGGAAAAATTACTGGAAAAGGAAACATGATGCATAAGAAACCTCCATACCCATCTGGTAAAGTGTCGTCATCAGAAAAATTGCAGGAGAAGGTGTCGACATCACATCAATATGATGGCCATGAAAATAATGCCCACAACAAAAACGAGCAAAGTTAGTACATAATTTCTTATTGGATAAAATGCGCTAGCTTTATCTTATTGTCCTCATTTATCTCATATATTTACTACATTGTGCAGAATATACCAAAACAGTTGTTTCAACAAGCAACAATCTGCATGGATGCAATGGAATCTCAAAATTAGGAGCATCAAAGTCTGAATCTTTGAAGAGGCCCTCAAAATTTTTCAAAACCAGCCTGGTGGGGTTGATCAATGATAACAAGAGGAGTAAGGTTTGAATCATCTATGACAAACCTTGAGTTGTAATTACTTCGCTGTTTCTGTATCAAAAGGTTGAAGGCTTTGTTTCTAAATTGGTACTTCAGGTACTATTCCCATATGAAGATCTTGTTAAGTTTTTCCAGTATGAGGTACGAGGAATCTCTCCTAGAGGACTTTTCAATTGTGGAAACAGGTATTATACATTTCTCATTCACAATTTATTGTAATGAATTCTGCAGTAACAGAGCCTAAGGATCGTAACAGGATAGATGGCTTTTGTTTCTTTCATTACCATTTCTGTGTAGTGTGTACTAAACAATTGTTTGGTAGCATGGCAGATCATCATGAGTTCTTCTGACTGTTATTGCTCCTTTTTCCTTTTATTCTTTTGCAGCTGCTATGCAAATGCTGTTTTACAATGTCTCATGTGCACAAAACCCCTGATGATCTACCTGCTTCTGAGATTGCATTCTAAAGACTGTAATGCTAATCTCAAGTTCCCCCCTTTGATATAATAGTGTATTAGTGTATTCTCTCGATGTCTCTGTTCTCTTGATGTTGATATCTTTATTCTTTTAGGTTGCTCAAAGAATGGGTGCCTCATGTGTGAACTTGAACAATATGCTTCAACTTTGCGTGAAAGTGGTGGACCCGTGTCTCCAAGTAGAATCCTTTCTAATATGAGGAATATTGGATGTCGCCTGGGTGGTGGAAGCCAAGAAGATGCTCATGAATTTTTAAGGTGCTGTAACTATTACATGCTAGATCTAGTTTTAAGCTGTGATTGCTTGCTATTTTTGGGTTGTTCTTGTGAGGACGTAGCTTTGTTTGGAGTAATATGTTGGAAACCTTGCCAAAACATTTTATTCCATATCATTGCTCGATCACTATCATAATTTGTTGAAAATATTTCTTCGTGTAAATATGTAATAGAATTTTGATGGACACCTATCCTAGAGTTAAAACTTAAAAGGAATCATGATATTTTATTTCAGGTACGGAAATAAAAGGGAAAACAAATGAGAGTAGTAAGAGACATACCATGACAGTTTCTTTTATTATTTGAACATGGCAGTTATAAGTTGAACTTTCTTGACTTCCTTGAAAATTGATGTAAAAAGATTCAAATCGGTTTAATAGTATTCTTACGGCTTGTTTTGCTCCTAATAGTTATATCTATTGTGGTATTTTAGCATAGCTTACCATAGTTATAATTTATCACTCAAATGTTTCTTTTCGCATGGTAAGCTGCAATTACCATAATCATAAGACTAAGAGGTATGTTGACTGATGCTAATATAACCATATTACTGTTTTGTATTCTAACAAAAATTCCATATTAGCTTGTTTGTGCAAAGTAACTTCATCAATTGATATCGTTGCCTACATTTACGCACATGTGGGTGTGCTTCAGTTGGAATTTTGTCAAGTTCATAGATTTATCCCTGGCCTCCTATTGTGCACTCGTTAAGGACAGTAGGGCACACTCATGGATGTGTATGTGTGGTGTGCCGCGTGTGTGGGTGATGGCATGTGTTCTTACAGCCGTACATGTCTTCTGCGTAATAAAAAAAAGAAAAAGAAAAAGAACGCTGTTCAAGGGAATAATTGATTACTCTCTCCGCTAATCTGGAATGGAAATGTACTTAAGTGCTCTGAATATTGTGACTTTTAGTGTATCCTTTTCTAAGATACCCATGCTCTGATATGTTTACACTTCATGAAGTAGGTTAATGAAAAGGGGAAACTATAGTTGAATTGTTCATAATCTGAAAAGAACTTCCATTATTGTTGATCATACACTCACATTTGTGCATGGTGTGCTTCAATTTGAAAACTACCAGGCATCTTGTGATGTCTATGCAAGGGGCATGCTTGGATGGACTTGGTGGCGAGAAGCAGGTAGAAGCAAGCTTGCAGGAAACTACATTGATACAACAGATGTTTGGTGGCCGTCTTAAATCTAAGGTAACTTGATAAATTGCTGATTTCTCAGGAGTAATATTGAGGATAGCTGCTAATTTGTTTAATGCCGCACAGTTCATTATCCTGTGTAATTGTTGTAAATATGTTCTCCCTGCTTCCAAAAGATGCAATTTTTTCACTTAAGTTTTCTCATCTTCATGCCAGTAATCTTTCTAGTTGGCCATGCATTGTTTTCTTGTATGCTAACTGATTTAGTTAATGAAACAAGGTTAAGTGTCTCAGATGCTACCATGAATCTGAAAGATATGAGAATATAATGGATCTCACTTTGGAGATTCATGGTTGGGTGGAGTCCTTGCAAGATGCTTTGACACAATTCACTGCTCCTGAAGATTTGGATGGGGAGAATATGTATAAATGTGGAAGGTACTGTTACATCTACTTGTACATTTATCCATCATTTCCATTGGATCACAATATATTGAATTTACCTTTTAATTCTTTTAATGCAGGTGTTCTTCCTATGTCAAAGCTAGAAAACAATTAAGTGTACATGAGGTGCCTAATATATTAACTGTAGTTCTTAAAAGATTCCAGGTATTATTTGATTTCAGGCAATATTGATAAATTCCAAGTAACTGTTTGTACTATGTTTCTGTTTAGCTAGATTTTGGAAGCTTTTACTTGCAATTTTATGCATTATTGTAGTTGGCATGTTATATTTACTTCACTATTTGAGAATATCCAGTTGAAAGGATTAATTTCTGTTATATGATTTAATTACATTTTGGAAAAAAGGTTAAGCATATAATTCATTGGCTGGGTCACTTATGTTTACTGATTTAGCTACTCTGAAGACACAGCTACATGGTTTTTTTCCATATATGATGAAACTAAGTGAATATTTTCTTGCTTCAGACAGGGAAGTATGGCAAGATCAACAAATGTGTTACTTTTCCTGATATGTTGGACATGATTCCTTTCGTAACTGGGGCTGGTGATAATCCTCCTCTTTACTTCTTGTATGCTGTGGTTGTACATGTGGATACAGAAAATGCATCATTCTCTGGGCATTACATATCGTATGTCAAAGATATGCAGGGTACATGGTTGAGAATTGATGATTCAGAGGTATGTGTTACAAAAATGTGAAGAAATGTGATACTGATAAAATTTCCTTAATTTAAATGAAGAACCTGTAGATATGTTGCTTTCAGAAGTTACTTGGGACCCATGGAACCACATACGTTTAGATTTATTAGAAAGGAAGTGAAACATATCATGGGATTAACTATCTAGTGAAACATATACATACTCTGTTGCTCCTCATGCAGTTATGGTGTTAATTTAGTAACTTACTGTTTTGGTGTGTATGGAATTTCATTATTATGTTTGCTTATGTGCTTCTAATTGTCAAATTTCAGTTTTATCCATCCATATGTATATAATAGTTGTTTGTATCAAGAACAAATGTTCTGCCACATGCTCACAAAATTATGCTTTATGTATGCAATCTATCTTACTGTTATGTAGGCATCCTATTATGGAGAAAGGACTGGCAACTATGAATATTTCTAGGTGTTAATGACTCAGGTGCCAGATGTACTGTTTGATATAACAAGATTGATAAAAATGCACTATTAGGATCTTAAACTCTACTATATGATCACACGATATGATCCTATTTTAGCATTTTTTATTAGATCAAAGATCTTGATCCTGACAATCAGAGTGCTTTGTGTTGAGAAAAAAAATGAATTTCACATCTTGTTAGCATGTTATATCACTTTTCTTAGTTGGCAGTTATATGCTCATTTTAAAGTTTGGAAATTGAAAGAGCCAATGTGGTAATTTGAATTTTAATGCAGGTCCAGGTTGTACCACTGAATCAAGTTATGTCAGAAAGTGCATATATGCTGTTCTACATGAGGTACATCCAATTTGTGACATCTATATTGTCAGACAAATCGTTCTGTCCTGCAGCATTCTCATATTTACATGACATTCTTCAGATCTTTTCCTCGCCCGCCGAGGATTTACACTGAGAAGGGCCTATTACCAGTTTCAACATGTTCAAAGCGCCATTCATCAAAATCCTCCAAGGATCAAACCTATGGTATATATGATTTTAGGCCAGACAGTGAGGGATACATGCAAGATCACCATGCTGCTTTGAGATCCAAAAATTTCTGTCGCACCAATGATGCTTTTGCAGACTCGGTTAGCACGGACTTCTCGGATGCTACATCAAGTGAATGGTCACTGTTTACCAGCTCTGATGAGTCCTCATTTACCACTGAAAGCACTGGAGATTCATTCAGCGTTGTGGATTACGGTGACAATGCTGGCCTTGATCCAATTTCCTCTATATTTGGGCCTTATTATGCTCCAGACCATCCTCCTGGCAGTTTTGCCTCATGTACAAGGCTATCACCTTCCAATCCGCAAACAAGGTACTTTCAAGAGAGCACAGGCTTTGTCTCAGATTCTTCCACGCCGGCTCACCTGCCCGGCAATGTACATAGAGGAAGATATCCAGACAGGGCTTGTGCTTCTTCAGCTGAACCTCCTGTTTCAGCAAATCAGCAAAGCCTATATGGTAGATATGGCCTTAGTAGAGAAGGTTTTGTTCAAACATCTGGATTTTGTCATATGTAATTGTTTGTCTACATTCCATAGTTTTAGCAGGAGTTTGGCAGCTATGGTTATCACTGCCATTAATGCCGCCTCATGTTCTTTTATTTCAGATGAGGCATGTTTAATTTTAGCTGCATATCCTAGGTTAGTTGGGTGACTCAATGTAGCAGAGTAATTAGATTGTCTAGGTGCCTAGCATTTCAGGATACATATGTTAGAACACAGTGACGCTTTGTGCCATCCATTGTTCAACCAAAAGCCGGTCAATCATTTATCTAGTTGCTCAAAACTGGACAAAAGAGAGTTGATTTTGCTTTCAGATTTCTAATCTTCCTTGAAACTCTGGAAGGAGGGATTCGAGCAGTAGAACGCCAGGGGCATTTATTCAGCTGAACATGTGAAATTCTCTCAATTTCAGCTGAACAGAATTCTTATTAGCATAACACATAGATTGATAGATTTTAGAAGTTGGCACTAGTATAGATATGTGTGTATGACTTTGTCTGATTGTCATACACATTGGGTGTGGTAAAAGCGTAAATTCCACTCAACTATAGGGGTAGAGGAGGCAACACTACAATATCATGGTACTTGTAATTACATCAAAGTGTGGATTTACACCTTGATACTCCTGTAGTCATGAAACCTTATACATGGTTTGCCCACATAAATACATGAGTAATGAGTTACCCATAACCACCTGGTATACAAAGCTAACATGATTTTAAGCAACTTTGATGTTTATATGATGTTTCTTGGATGCCCAAACTTGTAGCCCTGGCAACGAGAATCCTGAAAAGAGCAGTAGCATGGATGTTACTACGAGCCCTGAACCAAAATCACTCACCAGTACAGAAAAATACAGGTCCCTATAGGTAGAAAGATTAATTGCCACAAAAGAAGAAGAAATAAACCAGATTTTTCTATATTCCCCAAAATCTAGTGATGTTAAAACCATGCTCCCACGAAGAATGAAGTATCCTTAACAACATAACATTGGAGGTGATGTTGCATACACATACTTTCTTTGCTATTATGACAAAAAAATCTTGAATCAGGGCACAATGAGAAAGTAGATGTCTAGATGATGTAGTGTCTGACTCAACAAAACCATTTTTGCAAACCATACTATGCACTCAACAAAACATGCAGGTAGCATCGGAATGCTTGGGTGCAGAATGTTGTGGCAGGAAGCATCACGAGCTAGAATGTTGTAATGTGACAAACAACCACCAGTGCTGAACTTACAAAAATATCAAGAGATGCATACTACTGTAGAAGCATGTGGATCACATTCCTTCTAGTTTTATAGCTAGACACGCTGAAGATGGATAGTATTGTTTGAAGATAAATGATTAATTTGATCATGCATAACCAGGTACCAAGCTAACATAGAATAGTCATAGACGCAGGTTTGGCTTTGTTTAGCGGCCAGAATCTCAGTCCATTTCAGGTGGATAGATGCCATTGTAATCTCGATGCAAATGGACTCATGTGATGCTGCAACTGTTAGCTTAAGGCTAGCACTGTGACCAGTGCTCACAGGTCGTGTCAAACTGTCAACTGTCAAGGGCAAAGATGCAAGAACCGCATCACAAAGGTAGCTGATGGCTTAGTTTGAATGGAACTCACAAAACCAGGAAAAAAACTCAGTATTCCTTGAGATGACAAGTTTCTCCTAGGATGTTACTGTTACTGTAGAAATTCTATCTTCTATTACGGCTAAAGAGATCCATAATTCTATCTATTGTGGCCCAATTCAAATAGGGAAGAGACGATGATAATAAAGAGAGTTTCATATTATATTTCGTGTCTTGTGTTCATTATCTGTATGGTTCACTCTTATCCTTTTTACTGGTAGACTAACATGGCCAGTAATGCAATTTGAGGATTAAATAAACTTAGTTGCAGTCTGATTGAATTAGCTGTAATGTGTTTCTGGTGGGCAGGATGGAGATGCCAAATCTTTGACATATATCTTGAGACAGTTTAGGCATTTCTTTAATAAAGGGAAGTACTTTATCTTGACTGGTCAAAACAAGAATTAGTAAATCAATAAACTCTTGGAGGGTCTAATCTTAGTCTTTAGTACTCCAGTAAGAGTAGGATTGCATGGGTCAATAAGCTTGACCAAAAGTATGCTGCCCCAAAGAACATGCCATGGGACCAAGTAAATTGAACAATTCTGTGCTTAGTAAAAATTTACATGAAGTTTAGCAGTAAATCTTGTAGGAACATTTGCAGTGCCCATCTGTCTGAATTTACCCCTCTGAATCTCTGACATCAGTGATGGTATCATGCTGAATTTGATACCTGATGTTTCAGCCTCAGCTTTATGCAGTATACAATACAGGTGCCAACTGCCAAGTGCATGGTGATGTGGCTACAGGGGATGGCATTACATAGTGCTTTCTATGACTCATGCCTGTAGACTAGTCTGTTTCTTCTGTTCCACATTCATTTCATTCAGAGATCTGAAGAAGATTCATCCACCCATGTCTGCTCCTGTTGTCAAATGTCAAACATTCAACCTAGGAGAATAACTGGTCAGAATTTATTACTATGGCATGTTGAAACTATGCGTTTTCAGATGGCTCAGATGGAGCAAATGGAAGCTCTGAGAAAGTTGTTCCCAGTTTGTATGACAAGAAAATGAGTAAACTTCAGGAAACCTGTCTAGCAGATTTTTTTCCTTTCACAAGAAACCCTGATTTCAAACACTGGTTGGTCCTTAGTCCTTACCAGACTGACAGGAGAGACTTACTGGCATGGTGCCCAACTGCAAGAACAATGTATAGCAAAACAGCTTAAAAGATCAGCAAAATACTTTCTATGATTACGGGCCATGATTAGCTCATATCATTGACTATTTAGAATACAACTTTCAGATGATAACTACATACTTTGCTACTGTCATGACCAAAACAAGGACAGAAAAAAAGAACTCTGTTACATGTCTGACTTCATGAAACCATGTACATGCTGCCCCCTGATTGTTTCCTCCATGACAATTCTGAGATAGAATTGTGTTCCACTTTGATTTCCATGTTACAGAAGGTCAAGAGAGATGGAACCTTTTTAGTGGCTGCTAATATAAGATATTAAGATGCCCAGAAAGTACGGTTAGGAAGGCAGTCGTTGTCTCATGTCCTGGATTGGTTATAAATTAATGCCTCTGCCTCTATGTTGCCTTTGTTGTTCAGAATTGTCTTTGTTATTGGTCACTGTTATGCAACAGCCTAGCTATCCTTTTTAATGTGTCCCTGAGCGCCCAGCTTCATGCTGTCAACATAAACATAGCACCAAACCATTGTTCTGAATGTCCTTTGTTCAGTCAGAATAATTTTTTTAGCTTAAATTCCTCGAGTCTCGTCACCTTCCACGACAACCAAATTCTAGAAGTTTCACAAGTCCTAAGTACAAAACACCAAATTTGTATACTAGTTAATATCTCTTCAACACGGCAGTTCTTTCTTGTTTGGTTGTGCTTCTGCCATTAAGGATTCAAACTCAAAACATGTTGACTCTACTACGATATAACAATACAAGATTGATTGGATTGAGTTAGACCCAAAGAGCAATATAAACAGTAAAGGGTACATGCCAATGCCAGTGCAAATCCTACAACAATAGTAATAGCTTGGATACCATAAGGGGAGGAGCTATACAGGAGCAACCAGAGGCGGAGACTAACTAAAGTATTTTTATCTAGCTATCTTATTTCTTAAATTTTTTTACAAAATTTTAATATGATCTAAGCGTGATTATAGAACCAAGCCTATGGCTCAAGCCCTAACTGCTCTAGACTTGGCTCCGCCTCCGGGAACAACTACTCATGCTTGGTTTGAGCTGAAGGGACCACCTGGCATGGAGGACCAGTGGTGCCCTTGCTTTAGCCTGTGCCCATCCCTGAATGCCATCAACTTGCAGTTGGGATTTCTGATCAAGTACTACCCTGCCCCTGAAATGATCCTCATGAGGGCACATAAAAAATTGCCTTGGGTCGTTTTGGGATGCTCAGGACCATCCATTGCTCCAGCTGCACAGCAAGAAAAGGTCACCAGTTTACAGTTTCAAGAGGCAGGATGGAAAGGAAAATGGATGTGATTCCAGCATATATGCCCTTTTTAAAGATCGTTGGCTGGAACAATGCAGATTGCTTTCTGATCATCCCTTCCTTTATCACAGTTCATAGATAAGCATAAAGATTCATGCACCCTCTGTCTTCAGCTCAAATGATGTAAACACTTTGATGCATGATGAGAAAGAGAAGAAAATCGGTGGAAGTCTTCAGATTCAAAACTTTCTACTGTAAAAATTGGATTTTTTTTCACTGTATACAAATTCGAGAATAAATTTTACGAAAACGACAATCACAAAGAAGCATTTTTTTAGGGTAAATCTACCGCGTCACATACAAATATTGTGATTACGATACACAAATGAAAGTGAAACAAACACACACTACGTAAGGACGCCGGGTAACTGCGAACAACTGGTAAAATCTCCCTAGATCCCTCTTTGTAGGCTTGCGTCCGGCGTTTTCCACGAGCTGGACGTCCTCCTCCTCGACCTCTAATTCTCTACATCGCCATGATTTCGACTCGTGCAATCATCGGGAAAAAAATGCGGGCCAGTTTTTCAGTTTCGTCCCCTTCACTAGGCAAGAGTGCTAGGGACAACTGCAGCATTATCCCTCGTCATCTTCCTCCCCAGGGCGAGTTAGTGAAAAATAGAAAGTTCACATACTAATTTTATGAACTGATTTCTAGGTTAGAAAGTCTAGATATTAGACTTAAAGGTACATACATGATCAATACAAGGAAATAACTTGCTCTACCACTTCTTTACTCCAACGCTGCTAAAGATGTAGAATACTGTACCCTGCCCTGCATGGTTCTTGCTTGCTTCTAGTTGGGTCACTTTCAGCGGAGGATGGATTACCTGCAGCTTCAGCTAGGATTATAGAAAAACGCTCATTGGAAGGCGGATTTTCAGTTTTCACAGCAGTTGCTCTCACAAGTTTCTCATTCATCAAATGCCAGACAAGTTGTAACAATTCTAACGAATTCGGCGACACTGGTGCTGCAATTCCAACGAATTTGGCGACATTGGCGTAATAAGCATATTCTCATAATCTATGTTGCCATTTTTTTCCACAATGATTCATATCTATTCGGCTGGACTGCAAAAACAAGAAACTGAGGCACAAGCGCGTAAGGGGTAAAACAACTTTCTCTTGGGCTTGCTGGAAATTAAGCATACCTGCAGTAAAAAAAATGTTTGTCTATGCTGACAAGCTATGTGAGAGATTTATTATGATCAAATACCATAGGTATTATTTTGAGATGAGCTTCGATTATTTTAGGCTTTTAGCACATGTTAAGTTGTCTAGTGAGACCCCGTATATTGTATATCGTAGTTATGAGATGTTAGGTCTATTTACGCTACCCTCATTTTGAAACTAATTAATTAATTATGTTTAAAATAATTAATTAAAAAGAAAAATGGATTAACCGGTTTGATTATGGAAAGTAATTTGCATATATATCACTCGTATGGAAAGTTTGCTGATTATTTCTTTTTTCTAGTACATGCAACAATTAATCTGCTAGCATACGAAGAAAGAAATTAATTGCTGCATGTATATGGGCCCGCACATATTAAAGGAAGAGGTAATAGGTCATTGATATTAAATCTGAGCCGTTGAATCATACAGATTATACGGTCCATAAAATTTGAGAGCACCATAAAATTCTCCTTCTTTAGATGCCGTATCATCCTAGTTTAGAGTTTGGCATAAATTTTATGAAACACCATGTCCAAATGCTAAAACAAACAAAATTATTTGAACGGCTCAGGTCTGGAATATTACCACTTGAGCTTTGGATTAGACAATTTATCAAAAGAAAAAAAAAACGGAATTCCACAGCGACCATTCCATGGCATCGATTCCTGACTCAGCAGCATGATCACACGTCCGTCCGCACAAGTGTGAACTGGACATCAAAGCCGTGAACTGATACGAATCCAGCATTTCCTCATGGAAGCACTGAACAAAGATGACATGTGTTTGGAGGGGGAATATTATCTTGTCCCATGTCGATGAAAAGATCCTCCAATTAGGGAAGCATTTTCGATCGCGTGCCGTCAACCTGCAAGGGTTCAAAATTCTAGCTAGCGACCATAATTTCATAAGAATCTTATCAGGTTTATGAATTTGTTTCTTACGTACGTCTATTGAGCATATATAAATTAGGGTTCGCAAATCCATGGCAATCAAACCGGTTACCACGACTTTTTTAATATCTCGCCACTAGTCCAATTTTTATACAAACCACACGACGTAACCGGTTTAAAAGCCATGATCTCGAAAAAGAAAACCTCAAACTTTACTTTAATGTGATTCTATTTTGTTGATTAGACAACAAAAGCTAAGCTCTCTTGAAGCTACTGATCGGTCTAATCAACAGGGAGAAGATAATGGTGATGCTGATGCGGATGTCTTCCTCTGCAGCCTATTTAATCGGATCATGTAATTAGCATCTGGGGAGAGGTTGCATCAAGCAAACAGAGGTGTAGCCGCTGAGTTGAGTACACATGTCGACGCATCATTAGACACTTGATGATCTGTGTTAACTAACGCAGATTAATTAGTTATAACCCCAGCCTCCCAGGTGTTGTGCTGTTGTTCGTGTTTACGGAGCAGCTTCAGAGTTGAGACGAGTTTGCTTTTCTAAGCTAGAGATACTGCATTTCATCCCTCTACTAAAGTGTGGTCTGCTTAAGAGTTACTTTGGAATTGAGACATGGTTAGCAATAATAACACATACCCATAAATTCCAGTTAAAGACGTTATTTGGCTTGACTGAGCTACTAGCTAATGGCTTTAGCTTATAATTTAATTTCTAACCGATTTCCTCTTATAATACTTTGATGATAGAAGATATAATTAAAAATAATAGTACATGACCAACGATTATAGTTGAAGACATTATTACAACACAGTTGAGTTACTAGCTTATAATTTAATTTCTAACTGATTCTCTCTTATAATACTTCGATGATAAAAGATATAACTGAAAATAATATCACATGACCAGCAATTACAGTTAAAGACATTATTACAACTCAGTTGAGCTACTAGCTTATAATTTAATTTCTAACTGATTCTCTCTTATAATACTTCAATGATGGAAGATATGACTGAAAATAATAGCACATGACTAATAATTACAGTTAAAAATGTTACTATAACTTAACTGAGCTACTAATTTATTGTTACGACTCAGATCAGTTCGTGTGCCTAAATTTAGCCGCAAGATGTCCGGTGGAACTGTGGAAGCATGGAGCCATGAGCCCATGACCATAAGGTGGGGCTACCCTCTGGTGACGTGGCTGCGATGGGTCCTCCTCTGACCGAGGCTCGCGCCTCCCAATTCTCCCTCCCCCAACTAACCACACACGTTTGCTCCTTTTTTCTCTCTCTAAAATAATTTCTGACTTTTCTTTCTTTAGGGAAAAGGCCTCCAAAATCCTCATTCCTTTTCCTACGAAAATACAGTAATTATAATTCGAATATACTAGGAATTATCTTATATTTTATCAGGAGGAAAGTTCTCCTACAAAAATTATGAATTGAATTTTCTAACACGAGAAAATGAATAATTGTAATTCAAAGATATATGAAATATCTTAAACTTTAGCAGTGGAAATTTTTTTATTTGTAATAAACAGGAAGTGTTTTTCCACAGGATCCTAATTAAACTGTTTTTCTCTTCCTTCTTTCAAGAAAAGCTCATAAGGTTTCTTAGTAAAACATTATAAATAAAATAAAAAAGAGTTAAAGAGATGTATTTATAAGCAACTCCCGGAAATGGCTCGTCTCACATCTCCACTGCGCGAGAGAGAAAGAACTGCGAGGCTAGGAACCAAGAAAGAGGGATAATTTGATCCCTCTCCTCCCTCTTTGAGGCTCTGCGGCGAGGTGGTTTGAGGTAGGATCAATAATGGTGGCCATTGAGGCGGCAACGGCGGCGGCGGTGGCGGTGGCGGCGGAGAGCCCGATCCGGGGGGAGGCGGAGGGCAAGGTGGAGGTGGATGTGGAGGTGGAGGTGGAGGTGAAGGGTGAGGAGGAGGCGGCGACGGCGGCGACGGAGGGGGAGGTGGAAGAGGAGGAGGAGGAGAGGGAGTACAAGAGCGACTTGAGGAAGCTGGAGGAGCTCATGTCCAAGCTGAACCCCTCCGCACAGGAGTTCGTGCCCTCG
>KE373023.1:2121244-2138338 GCA_000418225.1 Zizania latifolia | reverse complement strand
AAATATATGGGTCAGATTTACTACGACAACTCAAAGATAAAAGAGATATCTTATTTTATTATAGTATTTGTTTTAATATGTATAAAACTGTGCATACACTTTGAATTACGATTGGTATAGTTTTTATATATATACCAAATACATTTGTAAGTAACTGCAAATCAAAATCTTCAAAGTTTGACTTTTGTAAAGCCAATACCATGGCAAAAAGTACCTTCACACAATTTTAGCCGTGGTGAAACCGACGACATTGACAAAAATTGACCTGATGCTTCTCGCTAAGATCATCGAAGCCCAGGCCGGCGTGAACCGCTGCGCCGCCACCGTGGACTTCATGGAGGAGGAGCTCCGGCCGTACCCGGCCACCGTCAACGACAACGGGATGTACGCCCACGCCAAGGGAGTGGCCGAGGCCATGCTCGGGGAACGCAACGTCAGGGTCGCCGCCCAGACCATGGGCGCCGAGGACTTCGCCTTCTACGGGCGGCGAGCGGCGGCCGCCTTCTTCTTCATCGGCGTCGCCAACGAGACCACCATGGAGGCGGCGGTGCAGCCGCTGCACTCGCCGTACTTCGTCATTGACGAGCGCGCGCTGCCGGTCGGAGCGGCGCTCCATGCCGCCGTTGCGATGGAGTACCTGAACAAACATGGCTGCTCATGAGAAGCTGGGCCAGGAAAGATGCTATCTTGGTTTCTTTCTTGCAACGGAACATTGCGGTGAAGAACATTGGAAAAATGCAATATTTGGTGTTTTTTAATAAAAAATTTGATCATTTGTTACTATCAAGATTTTTTTAATTATGATGTTATTCTTTAGACTGATATGTAGGATCATTTATGTTAATGAATATGAGTCTGAATGATAAAAATGTGAAGCCATTCCTTGAGAGTATCAAATTATCAAATCTAATCTTAGGTTTTCAAAAAATCTGTCAGAGTCGGTTTCTTAATTCTCGGAAGGAATTTGAGTCAGTTTGAATATGTTTGAGTTCAAATTTTTTAGAGAATTTGACTCATATACGAGATAAGACCACCTCTCCTGTAAATATAGGAGGCCAACAGCGAATGAAATAACACACAATCCAAACATCAAAATCAATCTACGACATGTTTTGTTCTTTGTATAGGTCTCAGAGTAACTAGCTTTCTTTGTTGAGTTGCTTGTTAATCATCTGCCTCCAGCCTCGAAATTGAGGCCTCTTCTTTGTTGGTTTGCTCGTAATATTCATGCTTCTCCACAAAAGTGAGAAAGACATCCTTTCACAAAATCTGGATGGTTCATCACCAGTTTCGTGCAAAATAGAAGGGCAAATCGGGACTTCCATTTTGGCTTGAACCACATTGCCTTTTGCGCTAAACTGACATAACAATATCTCCGAAAATAAATAAAAAGAAAGCCTTCAACTAGAACAAACTTTTTTATGTTGGTAAATTTGGCTTATGTCAGTAAATTTGACGTTATCGTAATCATATGATTTTTAATAATAAAAAATTATCTAATAATATGATATTATCACATGGACAACAATACATCTTTGAATAGGTAATAAGTACTATCTCTTATTCTGGACATAGTACCTACCTGCTTATGTGATAAAATATTTATGTTTTTAGACCGTTTTTAGTTGCTTTTTTATGGAATTTGGATTTCACAATTTCCCTTTTCTTTCTATTTTTTCCATTTTAATTTGAAAATATTTTGACTATATTTCTATGAGGACAGCTAAGACCCGGTATACCGTTCCAACCACATCTGGACGGTACAGTTTAATGAGGTTGGACCTCGCGTGATGGGCTGCATATTGCGTCGCGTGTAACAGGCTACAGATTACGTGATAGGCTTCTTCCCTATAATAGGCTGCTCTCTTAAAATAGACCGTGCGCACCGTCCACTAGATTTTCTGGATTTGGATTTCTATTGGCGAGGGTGAGACCTTGACAGACGTAAACCATTTCCAATACTGAAAAAAACAAGCTCATCGCCAAGCCGATGGCAATGGCGACCTCGTGTCTCCGCTTTCTCGCCCCCCTCCTCCTCTTCGCGTCCCATCTCTCGCCGCACGCGGCTTCCTCGGCACCCGCGGCCGACCTCCTAGACGCGGCGCTCGAGCCGGGGTTCGCCGAGTGGCTGCGCGGCCTCCGACGGAGCATCCACCGGCACCCCGAGCTGTCCTTCCAGGAGTTCCGCACCAGCGAGCTCGTCCGCGCCGAGCTCGACGCAATAGGCGTGCCCTACTCGTGGCCCGTCGCTCAGACCGGCGTCGTCGCCACCATCGGCGGCGGCGCTGGCCCCGTCTTCGCGCTCCGGGCGGACATGGACGCGCTCCCCATGCAGGTATGCGTCTCCTCCTCTTGATTCGCATCATGTGATTGATTCCGAGGGATTCGCTTGGGAGAAGATGAACTCCTAGCTAATCCATTCTGTTGGGGATAATTTCCAGTGTATTTACTATTTAGGTTCAGCTTGTTTCAAATAATTCGGTCAAATCTAATTGGTACCCAATTCGTTCGCCTCTGCTTGCTTACTGACATGGAGCTTGCCACAGTCAATGATTCGTCGCTATGGTGAATATTCAGTAAATCACTGTTCCAACTATCTCCAGATTCTAGCATAACTGAACTGGTTAGTCAGAACAATAGTCAGTGAAAGATGGGCCAAACGAAGCCCTGGTAAGTGGTAACTGGAAACAAACAACCATCAACAGCAAGACAACTAATTGATGATCAATTTACCTCTTGCTTGGGCGTTCCGTGCATTGCCCATTCTTGTTGCTATTCTTTTTGTGGTGCTATAGTTTTTGCATTTCGTTCTCATTGTGTCATCTGTTTGGATGCCTGGTGCTTGTTACTCATATTTAAATCGACCTGTAAAAATACTTATACCATGTGTCAGCCACCTGTCATGGGTTGATAAACATCGCCGAGAGGATAGTTGGATAATGGCAGTTGCTAGGGATAAGAAATAGACTTAGATTGAAGAGAAAAACATTGAGATTAGATTAGACTAATTCTTCATTGCTTCTTAATTGAGTACAAGAGATACCTTTATATAGGAATGACTAACTTGACATCTAAATTGTGTACAAGAGATATCTATTATGAAAACAATCTAATCTCTATATCTAATTCCTAACTAAAATCAATATCTTCTTATCCAATCTTACCTTTTAAACTATCCAATCCCTAATAGTTAGCTACAGTACACCCGGGTACAGTTCACGTGGGCTGACTGGGCCTGGGCCACTACCATGACACTTTGCTAGTTATCAGCATAATATTTATCTGTTGCATCGCAGAACTGAATGGGTAATATATGTAAGCCATGTAAGGAACAAAGGACAGTCGGAAAACAGTCATAACAAACTGAAACCTGTTTAAGTGCTATTTTTCCTGCAATTCAAGTGCAATGTACCACGATATTATCACTGACAAGTGACAAAATAATTGATCCATCTAATCAAGAATATGATGCTTCATTGTTTTGGACAATGGCATGGTCTTCAGTATGCATCTCATAAACCATTTTATATGAATATGTATCTAAAAATTAAAAGATTGATATATTATGAAAAAATCATGATGATGTAATATATTCTTTTCATATATGGGTTTTTCTGTATTAAAGATAAAAGATAGTATAATTTGATTGCATGTTTTCTAAAATGCTATATATTTGATGGAATAGCATAGAGTAAATTTATTTGAACATGTGGCACTTCAACATTGAATTTGCTCCTGATATTGCAAGGATATGTTACATAGCTTTATGCAACCAGGACTCTCCATGCTATCTCATCTCATCTAATGTAATCTGTATTCAACTATAGATGTTGCACTTTTGTATGTACACTTTACCATTTTATTGACACTTTCCTGTTGTGATGTCATCATTTGGAAGGAATTGATAGATTGGGAATACAAGAGCAAGGAAAGCGGAAAGATGCATTCTTGTGGGCATGATGCTCACACAACGATGCTTCTAGGAGCTGCTAAGCTACTTCAATATCGGAAGGATGACATCAAGGTATCATGTGACCATTATCACTGACCACACTTGTCAACTTGAGCTTGATTCTGGCATGGAAACAAAATAATAGGATCATTATACAGCATGGTCACTTGGTTAGAAAGTCTTATGCTGACAACTGACAATACTTGATAATCATTCTGTTGTCACTAAATGTGTACAAACTGTCCCATCTTTGTCCATAAGCTAACTTGAGTTGATACACAGCTTCAATTCAATGACAAGATTCTTGTACTATCTCAAACACCACTTCTAAATTAAAATCTAATTTGATAACCCATATAGGTTTTTCATGTTTTCTTTTAGGGCACAGTGAAGCTTGTGTTCCAGCCAGCAGAGGAAGGTTATGCTGGTGCACACCATGTTCTACAGGAAGGCGTGCTGGATGATGTGTCAGCCATCTTTGGCTTGCATGTTGATCCACGCTTTCCCGTAGGTGTTGTCGCCTCCAGGCCAGGTCCATTTCTTGCAGCATCAGGTCGGTTTCTAGCAACGGTCACTGGAAAGGGCGGTCATGCAGCAAGTCCACACAACACCGTCGACCCCATCCTTGCAGCATCCTCTGCCATCATCAGCCTCCAGCAGATCGTAGCCCGGGAATTCGATCCCCTTGAGGCTGCAGTATGTGTTCCTTCACAGTACTTCACTTGCATTGGCACATTGCATATGCTCTCAGCCTCTCATAATTTCCAGCTTAACTTATGCCATAGTTTTTTCATCAGATGTGTTCCTTTGCATTAAATTATATCATCTTATCCTTTTGCTACTGTCAGGTGGTCTCTGTGACATTTATGAAAGGAGGAGATGCTTATAATGTCATCCCCGAGTCTGTATCCTTTGGTGGCACCTTCAGGAGCTTGACAACAGAAGGCCTCTCATACCTTAAGAAGAGGATCAAAGAGGTAGTAAACATGATGAAAGAAACACTCTTTTTTCTCCACTCTATCTGAACCCAGCTTCATCAGAATTAGACAAGTAGTCCTGCTAAAGCTTATATATTCTACCTTCTGCTTGTAACTTGTAACTTCAAATGATCAGTGGATGACATGATGCTTCTCTGAGGCAGATCGTAGAAGCACACGCCGTCGTGCACCGTTGCGCCGCAACCGTCGACTTCATGGAGGGGCGCATGCCTTACCCGGCCACCGTGAACGACAAAGGGATGTACGGCCACGCCAGGGCGGTGGCCGAGGACGTGCTCGGGGAAGACGGCTTCAAGGTGGGCGTGCCGTTCATGGGCTCCGAGGACTTCGCCTTCTACGCGCAGAGGTTCCCGGGGGCGTTCTTCATGATCGGCGTCGGCAACGAGACGACCATGAAGGCGGTGCGGCCGCTGCACTCGCCCTACTTCGTCATCGACGAGGGCGTGCTGCCGGTTGGAGCCGCCCTGCATGCGGCCGTAGCCATGGAGTACTTGAACAAGCACGCCTCGGTGACTACGAACTAAGGCGTCCAATGGCTTTTCAAACGGGGGATTTTTGCATTAGGGTAATAAGATTCCATTGCACAACGCAGCAACTGTTAACCAAAATCAAATTGTTAACATGACACTAGGATAATAATTTACATGAGTTCCCACTTGCTTCTTTGGCACGTTATTTTATCATGACTGAAATAGTGTCCCATCATTATTCTTTTGCTGAACGGAGCTTTTGATGAAATGGTATACGATAGGCTTCTTTTGATCGATGGAATTTAATATGATTTATGGATGATTAAAATTTTTCCTAATAGACTATTAGGAAGGATTGCAAAATTCATATGGATTATTTTCCTATACTCTCATTTCATAAAAAATAAACATGAGTTCATAGTTTGTATTTTTCTTTAAGAAGTTCAATGCACTCTCCCTTCCCTCTTTTACTCTCTTCCACAAACTAAATTCCTTTACAACTCATATGTTTTATTTCCTACTAACCATCCAAAGACACTTCTATATTCATATATTTTGAATCAATAGCACACTCTCCTTTTCTCTTTTCTCTCTTCCACAAACTAAATTCCTATAAAATATAGAATTCAATAGTACAAAGCATCTTATTCCTACATTTTTCATATTTCCACGTTTTCGTAATTCTACACTTTCCAAAAGAGCCCTTACTAGACCACAGTTTCCACCTGTGCCTCCAGAGTCCAGAAACTGATTTACAGCCACGACACGTTTGTAAACCCTATCAAAAAGTGCTCTCAAAAGCCACTCCAGGGAAAAAGCAAAGAATGAAAGACGATACTGTTTTTACAATACTAGGAGTTGAAACAGTATATCCAGCCCTAGGACGAAAGCAAATGGGTGACCCATATTCACGTGCGTGTACCATAAAATTTCACCCCGATAAAAAAAATAGCATTGATGGCAAAAAAAAAATCACATATCCAAAGTCCAAACGACAGCAAGGAGACACGATCATCCGATTAGAAAAAAATCTGAGCATAGATTGATGTGATCAAAAGCTTATGATTGGGGCAAAACATATGTGCGCAAAGAATACAAGAATAACATTCCGAAGTGCAGATAGATTCAGTTCGCATTTACAGATATGTAAATGATACTTAAATACAAACTCCGCCAATGGAGGATGATACACCTATGAACTTAACCAACAAATATACAGTAGCATGTCTTGCAACTTGAATAGCTTGACAAACGATGACAAAAAAACACTAGTCTAAACATAAACCAGGCCTGTCGGAAGGAAAGTTGTCCTGAAAGTTAATTTTTATCCTTTCATAATCTCCCGGTAGACTAAATCGATGAAATCATCACTCTGGCATTAAAGTACACACATAATAGTTAATAGTTTTCTACCCTAAAGATGCAGGAGCGCAGCTAGCAAATAAAGGCATGAAGTGCCGATGGCTTGTAAGTAGTAAATAAGAGAGAATTATGCACACAAAATAGTAAAACAGGGAACTGTCATATGATTTACTGAAATTATTAGAGTCAATGTAAATTGCCCCAATTGAAGCCTAGCCTCATTCATGACAAAATTAACTCTCCAATCCAACAAAGATAAGTGATGAAATGTGCGTAAATTGCAATTACAACGTACCTCAACAAGTCTAAGTAATGCACCCCTGACTTTGTCTCTGGACAGTACTGGGCTGTGGACTGGTGCTGATGCAAGAGATGGAGATGGATTTGGTGGTGGAAATGGTTGAAGTAATGGAGTCCCATATGGTGGAGAAGGTGATGGCATAGGTAATGGAAAGGGCTGAAGCAAGGGAGCATTCTGCGGCTGCTGTGTGATATGAGGATGTTGAGGTGGAGCAGTTGGTACCACAGAATTATTGCGAACCATTGTTGTCTGTGAAGACGTCAATGGTGAAAAAAGTAAAGGATTTAGAAGACTTGAGGACCTCACAACAGCACCAGTGCCACCATGAACTTCAGGGGTTATCCCAGATAATGACGAAGTTTGCGATGGGAGCAAATGGTGCACAGCTGGAGGCTGCGATATAGCTGTCGGTGCATGTGAAGACAAAGGAGTGGCCCCAAAAGATTGATTTAGCTGTCCTGCAACTGCTACACCAGAGGCGCCACCAACATTTGTAGCTCCCTGTTCCCAGAGACCCAAATTTGTCCACATATTAAAAAAATAGTGTTATCAAGAAATTATACATCAATCTTAAATTGCAAAGGAGCTAAAGTACAATGGAGGTAAAGAGATCATAATACAAAGTAAAGGTTGTGAGGAAAAGCTTAGTTTCCAACTTCCCGTACACTGAAGAATGCAGTTAAGGGATCCTCCTGGACATGGGCAGTAGTTGCTATGATATTTGATGTTGGAGGTTCTAGTGGACCTTCAACCAAAGTAGGTGCTGCTTCCAGCTCTTCAAATTCACTGGAACAAGATCCATAATAGTATAATAACTTTAGCTCATGGAAATATACATTTCAATGTGACACAATAGAGGAGGTAATAAATGATTCATAATACAGCAGTTAGATACAAAACTAGATGAACAAAAGGTAGTTGCCACAAGTCATCTTAAAGTATAAAATTTGAGTACAAGCATATACATTTAGTGCAAAATTGTCTATCATGTAAAAGACTGCAGCATGTTGTATGCAAGAAAACAGAATGCTATCCATTCAAAAACACCATATGAACCTTCAGTAACTTGTACTGCATATATTTTCAAGTTAAAAGATTTGACTAATCTATCTAAAACCACAAGCACTATAAAATGTTCAACTATCTAACTAGAAGCATTTTAACTCTTGTTTGATAAACCAACAAGTATTGTTGAAAGTTCCGTAAAGAAACAAAGCAAATATTTCATATATTGTCCTGTTTATCAGCACGACTTCTAGAATCTAATACACATTTCAAGTACCTTTTAATAGAAGGGATCTTTGGTTTCACAGGTACCTTGGAGAATGCATTCAATATCCTGAAAAATCACACAAAATAAAAGTGACAAAATAGTACAAGTGTGAAGATTTGACTTATGAAGCTTGCCCCTAGATCATTACAACGTTAAAGTGCTAATTAAACTTATCAAAAGTGAGCAAATGAAGGTATGAAGCTGGTTTATCAATGAGATGTCAAAACTCAAAGTGTTAATAGCAAGCAAAGATGGTAAAATATTCTTTGTTGAACCTACCATCATGAAAATTTAACTTTATAGATGTATTTGGAATGCACATGCCATTTTAATATTCTAGATGTATTTGGCATGCAAAACTACAAACTACACAAGTCATTTGTATAACCAATTAACCATGTTATCATGTCAGTACTGTCCAGCAAAATTGTCTCTTGGCACAAAAAATGGAGTTTGTGTTACAAATGACACAAGGATAATGTTTCTTGATGTGACTCTATATACAATTATACACATTGCTTAAAATAAATAGCTGCTATTTCAGACCATTTTACATATACAAGCAGCAAGATACATGAACTGAACAATCTATAACCAGAAACTAGGAGCAACATCCTCATAGACAAGTAAAAGGAGCAATATTTGTAGGACCTAGGAACTTACCTGCTAAAAAGGTTTGCAACTTCTTCACATTCCTGGGGGTTATAAAACCAAATTCCAATAACTTCTTGTGCAGCATTGCGGTACATTATATAGGGAACCTGAAGCTGGTATTCAAAATCTCCCAATAGATCTTCAACTAGATTATCTGTTGATAAGAGGAATGCAACCAAACACTAAGAAGGCAACATAGCAGAAGAATGTGACTTGTAATAAAACAAATAAAAATAATTCCAAGATTCCACTTAAAACCATCAAAATTCAACCAAAGTTAAACTTGTACAGACCAGCATGTATTTATATGCTTACTTGTTTACTCAATAGTCAATAAGCAAGTTTAAATAATGATTGTCAAACCATCCATATGTCCATGCTAACAAATAATCCCATCATTCCTAAAATAGTGTTTTACACAACCAAGGTATGAACACTGAACCATATTTATTTCTTTTTTTAGTTTCACTTAATGCTCTTGGATAGTGTGCCATTCAAGTCAATGTTAGTAAACATGGAAATAGTCATGGACAATGAACTGGATTAGTATGCAAAGGTAAGTTTAGTGTCACCAAAGATTATCAACATAACATGTAGCAATATGCCAAATACAACAATCTCAGGCTCCTTTATCTGCCAAAATACTATTTTAGAGATATTTAACACACATATATACCCGCACTATTATCCCTTTAGCACACACAGTTTCCTTTTCTTAGGGCTCAAAGTATCAATAAAGGAGGCTGGAGATGGTTTAACATCGCTGATACAAGAAAAGAACAAATATTTTGATCCTACTTGAAAACTTAAATATTTATGTACCTTGTAATAATATGAAGTTTTTCGGAAAAAAATCAAATACTCTGTAATGAAGCACATCAGGGAGCTTCTCGCATTGAGGTTTAACTATTTTTCACTGAATGGTAAGAAATAGGCTGCTCCAAGTTTCCAACTGCTACATTGATAATGACAATCATGTGTGACATGTGATATGATCATTTTCAAGCATATGCAAAGTACCTGTATTTCGACGATTCATGACAACAAATTGGAATCTGGGCTGAGCACTCCTGCATTGTGAAATATAAGGGCATTCAACACAAGCAATAAATGTGATTCATTACTCCTACACCTACACATTCACATTATATGAAGAAGTGTAAAAGCAATAAAGCATATTCAAAGCTAAATATGCCAAAAAGCAAAGCCAAGAAGTGTAAACGCTGCCATTTTGGCAGAATGCAGTAGCATAGTGGCACTAGCTCATGCTGAAGTTTTCTATATTTTCTGGCAATTTATAAAAATCTAAAATCAGCATTAATATAATTTTGTGACACCAACAAAGAGACCAGATTTAATATTTTTAGGTGTTTAAATCACTAACCACCCAATATCTTTAAGATTTCTTTGTAGCAAACAAAGAAAGATCTTGAAAAGGTGAACAGTGCAGGGTCAATTCAATGCAGCTATCAACAGCATGTTAAAAACATGGTTGGTTGCAGAATACTGCACGAAAATTCATAAAAGGTAACAACAGATGGTCTACTAAACAAATCTACTCAGCATTACCTACATCATAATTCCACAACACACCTGGCTCGAACTACAAGAAGCCAATCGACATGAAACTGCATTCATCCTTGTAAGTTCTAATCAAATGGTAATACCAATCCCAATCATCCAGGATCCAATGTGTTCAAGGAACGCAATCAATAAAAGATAACATCTTTGGCCGATGTGTAGATAATAATCGAAAGCTAAAATCGTGCTGATGACGAAATGTCGAAATCCACCGCAATAGGCACGGAGAACGAACCTCTTGACGACGAAGAGCGACCCCTCCACGTCCTTCCGGCCCTGCAAGGAGAACAACACATGCGCCCGCAAAAATCAGGCCAAATCGACACGAAAAAACAGAAAGCAACCCAGGCACGAATCGAAAAAGAGGCGCCCTACCCACTGGTTGAGGTTGGTGTCGAAGTCGTAGAGCGTGACGTGGGCGGCGGTGATGAGGATGTCCTCGACGGCGGGGTCGAGGCGCTGGAGCACGGTGAGGTTGAGCACCCGCGTGCCCTCCTCGTCCATCGCCAGGTTCGGCGTCACCTTCGCCCTCCCGCCGCCAACGCTGCCATGGGCCATGGCCACCGCCGCAGAGGAGGAGGAAGCCCTAACCTTAAACCCTGCTATGCTAGGGTTTGGAGAACGGATCGGGAGGGGAGATTCGAGTCGATTGGCAACAGGGGGAGGGGAGGGAGAGAAACGAGGGACTGGATTCTGGAAGAAATAATAAATCGGATTTTGTTTGGGTTTTTAGGGTCGAATTAATTGATTTATTTGGAGATTGAGATACCGCGGGAAGAAATGGATGTTGCGTCGTTGGTTCCGGCTGCACGTGAGATATACTCTCCGTGTTTTATATTACATAAGACTTTTGATTTTTTCTGCAAAAATGCTTAGTTACGGCGTCTGACGCTAGCAGCCCACTCAAACGCTACATGTATCATTTGACACCGTGTAAATACAATAGCTAGTATTAGACAACATGACGGATGTTACATGAGTATCTTTCAATTAGCGACGAGCACATGAATCATGTACTTTCTCCACGTGTGCCCCAGCTATCGGCTCCAATTGTGATCTCGAGACCTAGTGCAAGTAGTAAATAATAGCAGGCACATCTCTTAGAATCCTTTGACATACTAGCTATCTGTCCTCATTTCAACCCTGGTAGCCTGACAGACCATATTTCAACTTAGGTTGTAGTTAGTGCCTGGTACTTAGCGGTGATGCTCTCCCCCATGGTCGCCTTCTCGCCTCTCCACCTTTCCACCCGCGTCGACGCTCGCTGGAGCTCCGTCGCTGCTATACACCATCATCATGCAGGACATGAACAAGAACCGGAAGCCAACGCACAACACAGTCGCTACCTCAACACCGAGGCCATCTAAGCTATGTAATACCTCAAGTGTGCCGCCCACCGAGGAGGACCCTTCGTCGTTGTCGTCTCGATAGAGCCTAAGCTACGATGACTCCTGAAGGCCAACATGGTCACCATCTTCCATGAGCTCGTTGCATAGGGTGAGGTAGGGGTGGATCTACATGCATCCACTGTGATGTACAGGACAGGTAAGTTTTGATTTTTTTTAAGTACTAGAGCCTGTATAAATATATATGGGATATTTCTTGATCTAACCAATAGGACACCTAGAAGACCTCAACTTTACTCGTGTAGATTTGGAACAACTTAAGGAGCAAAAAGAAATAGACTAATGTTGATGATCAGTTTAGAAGAGTATTAATCCATTCAAAAGTTTAGCCATATTTTTATCAGGAAGTCATGTATTTTTTACTAGGGAGAGTATATATTATTATTAAATATAATATTGCATGATATTGAGAGTATTATATATTTAATTTGTCATATAGTGATATACATAGGACATCGGGTCATTTTTGTTCTGATTCGCCCCTGGGGTGAGGCCCTCCTAGCTCTTTAGGTACACCGTACGGAGATGTTCTTTTTGTTGCATTAGTTGTGTTGAAACATTTTTGATGAGTTACATGTAACTTCTGCATCAAGTGTTTCAATACGTATTAAACAATGTTTCACCCTTTTATTTTAAATATTATATTAAACCTAGTAGTCTCGTTGTATTGAATACTCAAAGAAACATTTGACTATGTTTCAATGCTTTTGATAGTGAATGTTTTATCTTTGGTATGACTATGTTTCAATGTTTTTGATAATATGTTTTTCTCTATTTTAGTGAATGTTTCATCTTTGGTATGACTGTGTTTCAATACTTTTGATAATATGTTTCACTCTATTTTAGTGAATGTTTCATCTTTGGTCTGACTGTGTTTTAATGCTTTTGATAATATATTTCACTCTATTTTAGTAAATATTTCATCTTTGATCAACTGAAACAGTTTAACCGTCCGATAAGTATATCAGACGTCCGATTTGTAGTCATGTCCTTTTTTATAAATTAAATTTCTTAATTTTTATCAAATTTATAAAAAATACTAACAACTACAATATTAAATTAGTTTTATTGAATACATTATGAATGAAATATGTAACTGTTAATATCTTTTAAAAAAAACTTGAATCAAAACTAGAAAGAAGTTTGACTCAAACGATTTATAATATCAAACGGAATGAATACATGGCATGCATTTCAAATTTATAAACAATATTTTTTCTTAAAAAAATAAAAGCCATTTATTATTTTATTACCTTTAATCATGTTTGTTTAAACTCTCAAACTAATTGGTCAAAGAGTCATATCCAAACTAAGCAAGTTTTAGCGTACATTTGATTCAAAAGTGAGATGGAATGATCGTTTCATCTCTCAAAAAAAAAAAAAAACACAATGGACATGGCAGCTGAGCTTTCCCGTGGCAAGGTGGCAACAAGTCCTTCGCGAGCCAGCCACCACGTGAGTGTGAGTGAGACGGAGCATATTTCCCAAACTATGAGCTAAATATACATCGGGTCAGATAAAACGGCTATATTCTACATTGCTCATAAACCAAATGTGGTACTTTTAGGTTATGTTTGGTTTATGGAATAGGATGTGATGGAATGAGATTGTACGATCTCACTTATAAAGATGATAATTAGGAGGCTCACTTAGGGCATTTGGTTAAGGCAAATGAGGTGTGATATAGGACAAACATTTTCCTCAGATCAAGAATAAGCTTGTCCTTAAAAAAATAAGCAGACGAGTTTATCTTACTATATCTCAGAACATCACGTGATGCCTCCTCTGACTAGCTCCACATTGTATAAGTAAATTATTAAGCAGGAGTGACCCCGCTTCTTACTAATTCCATTGATATCAAGTATATTAGAGTTTTTCCTTATTACTTTAAACCAAGAGTTCAATCCTTATTTACATTATAGGGATTTAACTTAAATATTATTTCTCCTTATCAACCAAACCTTAGAAGATAAGTAACAAGAACCCTAAATTTTAGCATCTTTCTCTACCCAAATGATAACTTGGTTGTAAGTATTTCACACCAATGTGGCTCATTGGGCATATTTGAAGGAGCTTCTGTGGAGTTACTCTATTCAAAATCTGTGGAGTTAGAACAGGAATTCACCAAGGACTAGTTTTATTATGGGTATATGCCGAACTTAAGGCAGTTTAATCAAAAACTTTTTTCTTGCTGTCCAAAAAAAAATATTGTTACAGTCGAATTAGGTCAAAATGAATCATGCTATCAGAAGATCGATGTTTTCCGGCATGTTTTAGTTCTCTCATGTCTCCTGCTATATTCTATATCTCAGAAAGATATTTTGTGACTCAGATTAGGGTTAACAACTAACCAAGCACTAACTTATCTTGAAATTTTTCCACCAGAAAGATCTTTTGTGACTCAGATTAGGGTAATCATGATCCATTGAAATGCAACATTATATATTCATCAATGGGAGAACTAGTTGAACAAAAAAAAGACTAGAATCAATTAACAAGAAACCATGCTATTACTACTTCATAGTTCATATCATGTTGGTCACACAGTTCCAATAACTCTCAAGACCAACTCAACTTTACATTTCTATCGCGCTCAATGTGCCGCAGAATCAAGCCAAATAGTCAAGCACATGTAGCTACACTTGATTTCACCAACACAAATTCACGTCTCCAGAGCTATTATATAGCAGTGATCTACCAATAGTATTATCTTTCAATGCTTGGTGCAGTCAAATCCTTGACAAACAGACACCCATATGATTATGACAAGAAGCAAAAGGATTCCAAGAACCACCAACTTAATTTTCATATTCTGCAACCATGTCTTCCGACGAATTTTCACCCCCTGTTTCTTGAACTCCTGAGCCTGAATTACATAGATGAGATGAATGTTGGTTGTGCATGTCATAGGATGATGGCAAAGCAGCAGATAGAACGGCTTGGTAATGAGTACCTGGCTGCGTAGATCGGAAGTCTTGTCTTGAAGTTCCCTCAAATTTTCTCCACGACCCAAAGTCTGAAAATACCACAAAAGGCAGCAATGAATAATAAGAATAGCTCAGTTTACGGCATCACAAAAACTACTAAACTTTTGACAGTCCCACAATGTTTTGTTTCTTAAAAGAAAAACAAAATGGCCATCATACAATTATATTAATTACACAACTTGTGCAATGACTATATAACATTATAAAAGGCAAATAGCATCTTTGGCAGATGGCACCTTGCTATCCTGATGTTTGTCCAATGCTTCAAACTAAAGCAAGCATGATAACTATCATAATATTGTGTGTTGTCTTGTACAGTTCAACAGTTGTACTCTTGTTATCCTACTAGCATGAATTAAACCATATTATACGTAATTTTATTTTCACTGGTAAGTTATGACTTATGAGCAAGTTTGCCTCAGAGAAATTGATCATTCATGCTTAAATTTGTTCATGAAGAGGATGTGAATATAGCCAGCCCATTTACATGATTAAAGAGGAAACCCACTACCTCGGTAAAAGAATGGAGAGGAAAAACTGAAAAATGTGGACCAAACCTAGCACAATTAAATCTGCACTCACTTTGATTGCGACACACTTGTATGAAAGTTTGAATTTGCTTGCTTATCCTGCATGCTCTTATGAAGTTCAATGTATTTTTTGTCATGAAAATGATGGTTTCTGTATTGATATGACACTCAAGTGCAGACTAATCTAAAACAGAAGCAATGCAAAAATATATTTGTGTCCATCAGATTGAATTCAAGCATGCATGGTTACCCCCATCAAATGTATAGACACAACATAATGTCACAAACAGTATATGCTCTTTGAATATAGAGGTGAGGGGAACATATGAAGCATACCTTCTCTATGTTTTCAAACATGATATTTTTAACTTCAGAAACTTGGGCTTGCACTTTCAAAGTTTTATCTATTTCTTCTGAATGATCAAGAATATACTGTGTGTGCTGCTTTATAACTGGTCTGCAGTGACAATGCTCAATTTTAAGCACAAACCCAAATCCGGAAGGAAAAAAATATTCACTGTAATTATCTGGAGTACTTATCAACAGACATACCCGTATTCTTTATTCAGACTTTTTGCAAGAGCTGTATCAGCTTTACCACCTCCATATCTCTTCATGAAGTCATCTTTCAACCTTTCTAGAAAAGCCACTGAGACATTCTTCGGGACAGATTCCTTTGCAACTACACAATAGGCTACAAGATGTGCAAAGGGAAAAGATGTAACCATAACTATGTAGACCATTGGATATTATATTTATCAATTGAAAAGTTCTATTCTGATCTCATGGACTCCAACATAACAGTACATAGTTTAAGATCAAATGGCACAAGATTATGGTCAGCTTACTCAGCTATGGTTGATAATTGACATGTTTTTTTTCTTCATGCGGGAATAGAAAGGACTACACACATCCATGAGACCGCCATATTAAGAGAAGGAGGACATCACAATGGTAGTAAGCAGTAACAAAGACCAGCATTTTAACAGCAGGGTTAGTCTCATGGACAGTGGTCTAGTATTGATGAGTGAGTAATTTGGAAATCCTTCCCAATATGAACCCAGAACAATTGAAGAGCAACTTATCTTCTATATATTGAAATCAACCTCATTCTGTCCCTTGGATAACAAGCACTTATCCACATCCCTATTGATTCTACGAGTCACTTAGTGACTGCTGCTGGTATTTTTCATTTGCACCCTTTTCCAGCTATTCCTTCTCCAAACATGATCCTGTCTACACCTCGATACAGTAACATTGAGTTCTTTCACATTCTTGTGGAGCATGGTAACATTTGGTTTCTATGGTCTATCTTTCGTCTTATGTAATTTTTCTTCGCAGCTATAAGTCTGTGGCTCTAAAGATTGAGTTTCACCAGCAGATTAATACAGAGTGCGTGCCTAGCGATGATCTACAGAACGCATACTCTGATTGCTTTGCACGCTGCAGATATCAAGATCAAAACTTTCCCACTAACCACTCTAGCACAGCTAAGAACTCAGTGATCAAAACGCAAAAGATCAAATATCGAGCCTTATCTCACCGTAGCCGCGGTGGAGGAGGAAGTTGAAGGTGTGCCG
>KE373023.1:2103322-2113970 GCA_000418225.1 Zizania latifolia | reverse complement strand
TGGCGACGCACCCGCGCCTCGCTGCCGCATCGGTAGCTCTTTTTCGCCACAAACAGTGGCGTCGGCCATGCCCTGCGCACGTACGCGCCAGACACTACAGCTATCGTGCTGCCTACACAACGCTGCGCCAGCGCCCCGTAGCTGCGTCGGCTGCGCCGCGTCCTGAAGCCGTCGCGTTGCGTAGCGCTTTGCACCCGCACATGCTGGGTGCCGACACCGTCGCCGCTCCGCTAGGAGCTATCGTCGTCGGTTCGATCGCAAGCGGTGTCGTCGACCAGCACCCGCCGTCGCGCCAAACCTGTCGCGCTGATGTGCCTTGCCCGCATGCACGGGCGCAGTTGCCGCACTTTCACTAGGCCGGATGGACCTGCTCGGCCAGCGAAAAGAAAAGGCAGAAGAAAAAAGAAAAAGGAAAAAAGAAAAGGCAGATTTGTGATTAGGTCCTTGAATTTTTGAAAAATCGCACATAGGTTCTCGGATTTGCCGAAAATTATGAAAGTATATTTTTCTTGCATAAAAGGACTTCTGGAATTTGAATTTCACATTCGTTGTACTGTTTAAGCATTCTTTTTTATGTCTTATTATTGTTTTATTGATTATGCATTCAATACCTAACATAGTAAATATTAAAATAGTTGCAGTATTTTATTCTTTCTTTTTATCTAGCATATTGATGCAATATTACTGGCAGTAATTATTTGCATCATTGATTGTAGATGATTGGCATTGTGACTAAGGAGTTTACGGAGCTTAGCGTAGATGGCTGTAACTATCTGATCTAGGCATTAGACGTCCGAATTGTACCTGGAGCCAAGAAGCTTCGCACTATCATTGGTCTTAGGACATGAATTCACCCACTCATGTTGGAAGAGAATGATCAATTATTTTATTTTCTTCTACACCATTTCTCACCCACTTTGAAGGATTAGTACATGATCATAACAAATGTAAAGGCACTATGGGACGTCTTGAAGGACCGTTTCGAGCGTCTTAAGTACACCATTATGTCTTTCACGGAGTAGGAGTGACTTTGACTTTGTTTTTATGACTTCAAGTATATTCGGGAGCTTAACTTCGTGCTGCACAAAATTTGCATATTTTTGAGTCTATGGAAAGGAGATCTCAGATGAGGAGAGATTGAAATGACACTCTCTACCTTCTATTTGAATGCGACAAAATCTGTTCGTAACAACTGTCAATTAAAATACACGAAGTATTTAGAATTGATTGACGTATTGCAGCTCAGCGAAGTCTAGGACGAAATCCTAAAAAAAAACTTTATTTCGTAGCCACAAGAGAAGAGTAGTGGTTTTGAAGTCAATGTTAATTCCTACAAGGTACGTAAGCTTCATTAAAACAAGTAGGGCAGGAGAGACAAAAAGAATGCATATAAGTCCAAGTCTAATAACATTAAAGGCAAAATGACTAAGAAGAACGTTAAGTCTTATGATAAGCAGGATCAGACATGCTTCAAACGTGATGTTTGGGGTTCTGAAAGGCTCCAAAACACATCGTGAAAGAATAGCATAAGAAGAAGGAGCAGCCACAAGCTCATCTCATTATTGTAGTGAGTAAGGATACTCTCATAGTCGAGAATGTATCATCTCCCATATCTAGTGGTGTCCTCCTTGATTTCTCGGTAGATTAACTTCCATGATGGAGATTAAACCTATAAATATAGAAGTAGATGAAGAAGCTAGCCACTTCAATTTCTATGGCTTTCTTCTCGGCATCTTTATCTGTGACTGCATTTATAGGTTCAATCTTCATCATGGAAAGTTTATCTTCCAAGAAGTTGAGGATGGCACCACTGGAAATAGGAGATGATACATTCTTAACCATGAGTGTCCTCACTCACTGTAATGGTGAAGTGAGCTTTTTGTTGTTTTTCCTTATTATGGTATTTTTCTACGATGTGTTTTGAACTTTGCAGATCCGGAACCAATGGCTCCAAGCGCTGCATTTGAAGCACGTCTGGTCCTACTGACCATAAAGCTTAACGCTCTTCTTGATCGTTTTACCTTTATCGTTACCGGACTTGGACTTGTACACATTCTTCTTGCCTTTCCTGTCTCGTTTCTTTTGATGAGGCTTCCGCACCTTATAGAAATTAGCATTGACTTTAAGGCTACTGCTCTTCTCTTGTGGCTGCGAAACGAAGTTCTTCTTTAACTTCGTCTCGAACTTTGCTGAGCTGCAATACATTAATCAATTCTGAATACTTCGTGTATTTTGATTGATGATGGTTGCGGGTGGATTCTGTCGTATTCGGGTGGAAGATGGAGATTGTCTTTTTAATATTCTCCTTATCTAAGATCTCTTATCCACAAAACTCAAAAGTGTACAAATTCCGTGCAGCGTGGAATTAAACTCTCGGATATACTTGAAGTCACAAAACGGAGTCAGAACTATTTTTCTCTGAGAGGCTTGATGGTGTACTTAAGGCACTCGAAACAGTCCTTCAAGGTGTCCCATAGTGTCTTTATATTTGTTATGGTCATGTACTTATCCTTTAAAATTGATAAGAGATGATGCCGGAGAAAATGAAGTGTCTAATCATTCTCTTCCGACGTGGAGGCATGTGCATTCATGTCCTAAGGCCAACGACGGTGCAGAGCTTCTTGGCTCTAAGTATAATTCGGACGTCCGATGCTCAGGTTAGATAGTTATGGGCTTCTGATCTAAGCTTCGTGAACTCTTTGGACGTGATGCCACTCATCTACAGTCAATAATGTAAAAATTACTGCCAGTAATATTACATTAAAGTGCTAAATATAAATAAAAAATAAAATGTAGCAACTATTTTAATATTTACTATGTTAAGTATTGAATACATACTCAATAAAATAGTAATAATGCATAAAAAGAATGTTTAAATCATAAAACGAATGTAAAATTTGAATTCTGGAGGTCCTTTTATGTAAAAAGGTATTTTCGGGATTTTTAGCGAATACGAGGGCCTCTGTGGGAAATTCGAGTTCTGTGCGTGATTTTGAGAAATCTATGGGTCTTTCTACAAAACTACATTTTCTTCTTTTTTTCTTTTTCTTTTTTCTTCTGCATTTCCCTTTTTCTGACCGAGCCGGCCCATAAGGCCCAAAGGGGGGCGGTGGCTAGGATTCCAACCCCTAGCCACTGCCAGTTTCCAAGCGCGCCTGCCCATGCGATGGTGGGCGGCAGCGTTCGGCGTGGCGCGGTAGGGTGCATCGGCGGCAGCGTGCGGCGTGGTAGGCCAGGGCGCTGTGTGCTAGGCGGTGCAACGGTGGTGGTGCGCTCCTAGCGTCAGCGACAGCCGCTCCCAACATGTGCGGCTCATCGGTGATGGCTCCTGCGCATGGCGACGGCGACACTTCTAGTGGCAACGGTTTGTTGCGACGCGGTGGCTTCGGGCAGTGGCCACCTACGATGTGGCGGCTTCGGCAGCGGTCGATGTGGTGGCTTCAGCGGTGGCCGACACAGTGGCTTCAGGCGGTGGCCGGTCAGATTGGCAGCTGGCAGCGTTGCGATGGCGAGACAGCGATGCGGTGTTGCGTCAGCTGGCAACCATGCAGGGCTACAGATGGCAGCTGTGCTGCCTGCGCGTCAGGACCGGTCGGTCGGTGACCGTGCAACTCATGGGCCGTACGGGGCAGTGTCGTCGTGTGGGTTGCGGCGACCATATAGGGTCATGGTGGAGCGCTGGCCGTATAGGGCATTAGCGCTACCAGCGGTAGTGCGTAGCGTCCAATCCACGTCGCGTCGTGCAACGGCGTTAGGCGACGTGCGACAGTCGGCGACGATCCGCATTAGTGCGGTGATCCGATGCGACGTGCGAGACGTGGCCAGTGACAGGGTTCTGTCCGCAACAAAGTTGCGTGGTCGATGACTACTATCACAACGCTGTTCAGGACAGTTGGCTTATCAAAGCTATGCTGGATAGCATATCGTCATACCGTATTTAGGTAGTAGATTATATCTAATATGTAAATACGATCTAGCACTCTATACAGGGATAGAAAATTTAATGCAAGCATACTGTCGTTGTCAGTAGATCGTTCCAATAGATTGCTTCTTCTCCACGTAAAACTTCGTGTTGATAACGTGTTAAGAAACTTTGCTACCTGTATAGTCCAGAGCTTTACGACAACGAATAAGAACAGTACGTAGGAAAAAAGCTGGCTACTTTATTGATCTGAAATTGAGATGCTTTACAATGATGGAGGATTCCTCTATTTATAGCCAAAACCCCTAAGAGATAGACATAACCAACAAATCTATGGGATATTCGGTTACCGTAATCTTCTAAATTTTGGTTTCTAACATAAACAACAGATCTAAGAAAATGAGAGTTCAGTTTTTTTGGGGGAGGGGGGATTGTGGGGATTATAGAGAGCATTCTAAATAGAATCAGCAGAATCTAGAATCCCTTTTAAATAGTTAAAATGTAATGGAATCATATTATAATTTAGGAGAATTGATTCTCCTTTTTTATTGATTGCTTGTCATGAGAATTAGGCTAGCTTAAATTAAAAATTCCTATAAAAGTTAGGAATATTTATGCATGATTGAAGTATACTTACACACTATACAATATAAGTAAAATGATTTATAGTTCATATTATTTGTTTATTTTTGTTTATATAGTTTTAGATTATATAATACAAGCCATTATATATATAATGCAATCTAAAATGGTGGGTATAATGATCATTTCATATCAGTATCATTATTTACAAGAGTTATAATCTAGTTATCCGGTTAGGAAGGGAAACAGAATCCGGTGACCTGTTAATAGTAGTTGTTTTACAACACATTATGAGTAGCTTTTCTGTTCACCGGGTTTGTCGTTCTATTCTGTTGCTATTGCGAGCATGTTTGGTGCAATTGCACCTTTAAGATCTTTTAGATGATAAAATAAAACAATTTACATTTTTAGTTTAAAATAAAAACCAAAATGCCTAACTAAATACTCTTAATATATTTCTGCAGCTGTGCCGAAGAAGCGTACATCAATCTTAATTACGTCGATCTCGCCGTCAAGCTGCTGCGCGAGAGCAAGCCATTGCATGGATGTTGAGGAGCGGCACTGCGTCGCTACCCGCCGGACCATCACGCTGCGGCGGTGGCGGTGAGACAGGATGATGCTCCGCCGTCAACATCGCTCCTTAATTGCGCGTAGCGGCTAATCCAAAACAAAAATTATCAGATGTCCTAACAATTAATACTCTAATTATGAAACTAATAATATAGAGGTCATAAATTTTAAGTATCCTATATCCTCTGATTATCAAGCCAATAATACAGATGTTACAACTTTAATTTATCCGGTGTCTAACCTCCAACGTGGCTACGCCCTTCTTGTGCCGCTGTGCGCATACGAGTCCGGTGGATAAGCTGGCGTGTGGGCATTTACTGTCTTCCTGACGGCGATGCCGACGATGGAGAGGAAGCTGAGCTGCACCGCCATGGCCACCGTAACCGTCCTGTTGCTAGCTGTTGGTATAACATAGCTCCGGTGGTTAATTGTGGACTGGCTATTTGAATAACAATATTAACACTTCTAAAATTTAATAAATCCGTTGTAGTCTAGCTGGTTAGGATACTCGGCTCTCACCCGAGAGACCCGGGTTCGAGTCCCGGCAACGGAATTTTTTTTTCATTTTCAGGACCCCACATGTTGCAAAACTATGCAGTTTGCACTCATCGGAGACTCTTTTCTCCACATGCTTCTTCACTTCACCATTTCATTTCATGGACACCACACCATAGTAGCGGTTGCTCTAGAAACAGGTGCACAAAGTAGTACGCAATAGCGGTTGATCTGTGAAATTTACTCACATTGCCTCAGGGCTCAGGCCCCTGACCTACACATTTAGTTCTTGCCATAGCATAATCAACTGTTTTTTTGCAAAATATTTGATTCATAAACACTAGCAATCGTACACATCCCACTATCCCAGCTAACACATAACCAGGTCGAATATTCGAATCTGAATTGAAAACAAACAGGAGTAAGTGATACCAGCAATAATACATGCTCAACACATGGCCGTATGTCTAAATGGTTACAATGAAAAACATGTCACCAACAGTAATGCATGCTCAAAAATCTGCGATTACTTCTATCCGAGCGGAAACTTGGCAATAATCTAACGAGTGTGTTTATAACTTGGCATGCTCTCTTTCCGGACTGTATTTTCACAGAAGTTAAAAGCATCATAAAATGGACTAAAGTTCCTCAAACCCTTCTTCATCAGCATCCTCCTCTATTCTTTCGAAATGCATCCGGAAGCTCTCCATCTATCAAGCCAGGGAAAAGAAATAAATAAATAAAATTGCAGCATAAGCCCTATGCTGTTGAGGTCTCCTGGTTGGCTGGCTATATGATTAACAAAGTGGGGGCGTGACTGCAAATCTGTGCCATTATGGACTGGTAACTCAAATAAGACAACAATAAACTGTTACTAGCAAATGATAATTGTTCTAGTAAATTATACATGAGAGCTATATTTCTCCAAAGAACATTACCAACAGCAATAATACTTGATTACCTTACATTTAAAGTCCAGATCATAGATAAATTAGTTAGGAAAGCGCTCATTACATGATTATTTAGCAATGAAGGACTTGATGAACAAAATCAGATAGCAGAGGGGCACATATCGACAAAATCAAACGTAGAAGACTAAATGGTACAGCCTGAATAGTTGCCTTAAAGGGCTTAGATCAATAGAACCGGACTCACAATTTATTGTACAAATTGAAATTGTAGGGGTGCGTATAGATTAGTTTTGGCAAAACAAAAACAAATGGACACATATGTACTGCAAATAGAATATTACTAATCTTGCACTGAATCAATTCAAACAACATTTTTAATAGCTAGAAATTTTCTATAGAAACATGGGAAGTTTCTCCAATATGAAATTCATACAAGTAACAGAATTAAGGGTTATAATAAACTAAGAGTATAATAGAAGTGATGAAAAGAAGGCATCCAGAACATGGTAACAGTGGTTAGTTGGCTGATTTGCAATTTTTGATTCAGTGGTCTTGTGTGGAAGTTTCATGAAGTTCACCACTCTAATAGCTATGTTTTTCTTTCGTTCCTAGGACAGTAATCATATGAGGGCCCACTAACCAGGTATCTTCGATGTCTAATCACTCAAGAAATGGCAATCAGAAGGCTAGGGACAAGGTCCAGATGTGAGAATGATCAAGAAGGTTCTCAACTTCTCATGTGAAAATGATATTATTTATTTATTACTATTATTATTATTATAGTTTTTTGCAGCCCATGCCAACCACAGAATTATCAAAGGGAGAATTCACTTCAAAGAAATTTAATTGGTTTTATACCTGAGCGTCTGAGAAACGCAGCTGTTCTGCAATAAAAAGGAGTCTATCATGTGTTTTCGATGGAGGATCTAGGCACAAGCCAACATCCTCTGCAACCTTTTCATAATGAACAAAGCTGACCCGAAAACCCTTAGTAAAGAAAAGGTTTTCCAGCCTGTCTTGCTCTGAGGCCTGAACAATGTAGGACAAAGGAACTGTAACTGATGAGTCAATTTCAAACGATAGATGCAAATATTGTATTATGTACTTAGCCAACCATGTCTGCTGCTCCTCTCCATTCAGGAAAACGTGGCACCTCTCCTATAAAGATGCTCCCTTTCATTGCCAAACTGCTTATGATAAGCAAAAGGTCTTCCAAGCTTGCGAAAGTGAACAGAGGTAAACCCTGAAATGCCATAACAAATTTGACACAATATGTAGTTTCTAAAGCTTTTCTAATTCAATATATGCTGTAAAGACCTGGAATTACTCAAATGGATGATAAGAAAAAAACATCAGTGCAAATTTTAGTGGCAGCATCAATGAGCTAGGCAGGCAAAAGCTAATAAAACTCCATCAAGCAATAGGAGAAAAAAAAGCCCTATAAATGCTTACAGATTCTGTTTCTGCGCAAAAAAATAAAAAGGAAATGCTTCTTTCTGTTGTGGCACCTTCCCATCACTTGGGAATGGGGAACATTTAGGGTGACTGCAAATTTGTGTTTACTCCTTGTACTTCCAAATCCTAGACTAGAGTACAATACCAGCAAAACCCGTAATAATAAATCCATGGATATAATTGATTGATTGAAAGAGGAACAAAACAAAAGGCTGAATATTTAGTCGCGAAGTTTTTTATAGAAGTAGTTAATTACCTGCAGTACCCACAAGCTTGGCCTATTCCCATTGAAACCATTTTTGCACAAGCCCTCCTGTAAGTCAGGAGATTCTAAAGAAGTATGAAGTACAACACAATTCCGTGATATTTTTGCTCCAGCTCCTGTCACATCACAATTTTTTCTTAAATAAATACTGCTAAATGCCTATGTGTTTGCTACAGACAAAAGTGAATCATACATGTTCTTGTACTGTTCAAAACAAACAAATGTTAATTCTTCCATCAAAGATGTTCTTCATTTTTTTGTGTTACTAGGAGCATTTGATAGTGTCTGCACATGCAGTTGTAAATTTGTAATATTAACTCATACACTACATATCTACAAGACAATTTGTCAACTTGGACCTTTCTATGTTAAATTGTGATTTTAGAAGGCCAAATAAGAAGAAAGCAACATATGGAAGATTGGAATGTCTATTATGTAATATTAAAGAAATTAAGGGAGTAAGTGTGGAAGTGGTGGAGGCGACATACTCACCAACACCACTACCTTCTTCCCAAAGGAAGTATAAAAATAGATGATATTGTGGCAACCTTTGTAAAGCTCATCATGTTTTCTTTTAAGAAATGCAAAAAGATGGATAACATGGGAGCCTGCTAATTGTTATATTGTTGCTGTCGTCACATGCATGTACAGCTTGGCCAGCCAGCTGACACATGGCAGTAGCAGACATGCTCACAGGACTATGACTAGGGCTGCCTGAGTAACTTAGGGATAAGTTAGTTATTTTAGTTAGTAACACAGTATCTTTAAGTTAGAACCATATCTTCAGAAGACAGGAGACTTAGATTGAGTTGTTAGGAGAAGCCCTATATAAGGCAAACCGCAGATTTATTGGGCGCGAACAATGGATAATCACTATATCTTTTCCATTGTACCCTCCCACCTATGTGTCTCTTCCCCTTACTATAAGAGCACTAGCTGTTGCCCATTCCCCATTTCCCATCCCTTTTCTACTGTACCAATGAACAGCTATTATCCATTTATCCTCCATCTGTACAAAATACACATGGAGCAGTATAGAAGACTAAAAAAATGAATCATGGATAAATATTGCTTTGATGATTATATTTAATATCAACTGGGAGATCTTACTGTTTCAGACTACCGAACAGTCTGCACTCACATCTTAGAAATGACAGAATAAAAATGCACCAGTCCCTCAAAACATTTTGTGGTAGCATAAAATATGATCATACCTCTGAGTTGCTGGGATGTTGTACTGAAGACTCTTCCAGGTGATACATCATACACAACAGACAACCTTGGCCAACTCAGCCTGTAAGGACGAGTGTCCATTCCATCTGTCAACAGAACAATCTATTAGGAATAAGCCAGGATATTCTCAGGTTGCACAGACAGATGCACTGTAACATTTAGTTAAATTTCAGTACCTGTCTAAGATCATCTGAATTGCTTATCAAATCTTGCAATTTGTCATCAATATATCTGGTCACTAGCCTATAATGATCTGCACTTGGCATTAAACGTAAAGCTCGGGAATCTTTATCTTGACATGCCACATCAAGTGAAAGTAGAACAGCTGCGTATGGATCAATAAAAAGAGGATCTGCAATCATAATAGTACTAAGAAACATTAGAATTGACATGAAATCAATCCAGTGATTCTCTCCAGGGATCATTATCTGAACTTTCCCAAGAAAGAGAATGCCATGATTCAAACAACTGTATCAAACTTCATTTCGTGTGAGACTGAGACATAACTCTGTTCTAGGTGCTTCAGATGAACGAGCAATTAAAAGCCCGCACAAGAAAAAAACATATATTTTGCATGTCAAGTTTTTATACATTTCAAGACCTTTACGAACATGAAACAAAGTTGTTGATTGTTAAGCAACAGTCTATGGTGCTGATATAATAACAATGGCATACTTTAATAAATAAATAAATATCAGCTAGAACAGGCCAAGAAAAGGTTAGATTTTGCCTTGCTAAATGCTCCATAATTTGTAGCTGATGCTTAAGACTGTCAGACTTGAGAACAGGTGTTGCCTAAAGTGACAAACAAAAAAAAAACAATTTGCAAGAATAGGAAATTCAAGATGCGTATTTCTGTTGTTATTCATAACTTCACATACGGAGACAAAAGCATCCTGCATCCCCTCAATTTGTAGAACAGGTAGTGTGCATTGTGGCCGTACAAACGGAATCGGCGAGACAAGCAAAGCAAGAACACAAGATGCTACTTATCGCTGACCTGGGCGGCGGGACTCCTCGTCTCGGAGGTGCGCAGCCCGGAGCGCGGCGAGGAGGAGCGGGTCGCGATCCTCGGGCTCAGGGAGCGGGGCCCCGAGGGGGGTGTCAGCGGCGGTGGCGAATGGCCCCCGCGGTGAGAGCCCACTCTTGGTGCAGCTGCTCCAGGAGGAGGAGGAGGCGTGAAGTGGGAGCTGAATAAGTGTAGAAGGGGGAAGC
>KE373023.1:2080182-2096103 GCA_000418225.1 Zizania latifolia | reverse complement strand
GTCGGCGGCGCTGGATGACCGCGAGCTGGCGATGGATGGGGATGTATAGGTCACGTCCACGGAGGCAGCTGTCGACCCACCGGAGGTGGGCGCGGGGATTGTGGCGGAGTAGTCAGACGGCCCCGGTGCGCTGGCGGAGCCGTACGACGACGGCGCGCTGGCGTCCCACGCGGAGGGAGGCACGGCGACTTCGGCGGACATGGAGCCGGAGGCCTCGGCGATGAGGTCGAGCGTGACGCGGAGCAGTTTCTCGAACTCGAGGCTCTTGGTGACGACGGCGTTCTTGATCTCGCTGATGGGCGCGTCCTTGCAGGTGTCCTCGCACGTCGACGTGCCGCCCAGCGTCGCCGATAGCCATGCCTTGACCTCGAGGAACTTGGCGTCGGTGAGCTCCCGGGTGAGCGCGCTCAGGTGAGCCACCGCCTCCTCGATGTCGTCGGAGCAGCTGTCGATGCACTTGAACAGGCTGTCCTCCCCGACGCTGTTCAGCTCGTGGTGCGCGAACGCCGCCACCGCCGTGCCAACCTCCGCCGCCACGTACACGGACAGCTCCGCCAGCCGCCGTGCGTTCGCTGTCCGGCTCTCCGGGTTGGTCGTCAGCGCCTGGATGCACACCTTGGGGAACAGCGTCTTGTTGCACGCGTCCTGGAGGTTGTCCACGGCCGGGGCGGCGCGGACGACTGGCGCCGCCGTGACGAGGACGACGAGGAACAAAGCGGACAGGGAGCGAGCCATCGCCATGTCCGATCTATCGGTGGGCCGGAACTCGAGTTCTTGGTGCTTCTTGCAGAGGTGAGCGATGAATGGTGAGGCTTGCATGGGGTTATATATGGTGCTGCCCTATGTTGCATGCATGGTGTCCATGGACTTGTTCTCCCTACCCTAGCTTAAGCATGGGCTTGCCTTGGTTTCAGGAGAGTGGTCGGTGCCTTGTGTGACAGATGTTGCATTTCTATCTCTCCATTGTTTAATTGGGATTGACCGTCTGTCAATTGACTATTTTTACTATTATCTATCGTTCACTTTTTAACTAACTATATTAGCATCCAACAACTCTAATGCATCTTTTCTTTTCTTGTGGTGAGAGAAATGATATTTCAAATTGAAATTTAAAAATTGCACTCTAGCTTTAGATCTTGCTGTTTAATTTCTAACAAAAACTTATGATATATGTAAGTATAATAACAAAGGTAGACTAATGTAATGACTAAACAGCAAAGTAAATTAAAAGTTGCACCAAATTTATACAGAACACCATTTTTAGATAATGCAGTGTAGTCTATTTATTCTACAATTAAGTTGAGGTAACTGAGAAATAAGAAAAACAATCAGATGATTGATAAATAGCAATATTGGGTATTTAATTTGATCATGAGTGTTGTAGTTCTCTTGGTTACAAATCTGTGGTCATGAGTTAATATTTTGATTGATTTTTCATGGAAATATTTGGGTTCTATAATAGATAGAGCAGCCATCAGGACCCGTTGGTAGATGTTTAGATTTTCATTCAGTGCTCTTGATTCTGATTCTTCCTAAATCAGATACTGATAAGAATCAAAATCGGTTATATAAAGTGTTTGGCTGGAAATCAGATGTTTATATTCTGATTGAAGGAGCGCAGGTAAATTATCCATAATACCCTTGGATTTAATTTATTAATATTTAAACTGTAATTGCAAATATTTACTATTGTTCACATGGGGAATCAAGAATACTTTAGTGCAAATTGTGCTGGTACACTGCTGGGTGTAGCTGTTGAGTCGTCGGACGCTCTGTGTGCTGTGATGCAGTCAGCCACCATGCCTATGGTAGCATGGGTGTTGCATCTGCATCTATAGACCCAAGTATCTAAACGGGAAAAGAAACAGAATCCTCGATCAGATCGATCTGTAAGAAAAGCAAACAAGAGGCGATGACTCGAGCGAACCCCACCACCCTAGCCACTGCCGCCGCCCATCCATCTCCACCCTCGCCTCCACCAGAGCTACCGCTAGACCTTCCGTGCGGTTGCGAGGAAGGCGACGACGGGGCGCTTTCTCCTTCCCTAGTTGTTTTTTCATGAGGAGGCCAGATCTGGCGCGTAGAAAGCTGGTTTTTGACCGACTGTATGCACAAGGAGGCGTGAGCTACGGCACCAACGGTGGCTTGCTACTAGGCTTTGTTTCTGACGACGGATCTCTCTCCCTCCATCGTCGCCGTCCTTCCTCCCTTCCAGCGGCGGATCTGGCAGTTCTGGCGCCGTCATGTGGTGGTGGCTTCTTGCTACGAGACGCTACACATATGTAGCAGGTTGTGGTGGCTCGAGGCCTTGGCTTGCGCCAGACCGACGCTGTGGAGCTCGCCGCCGCCGTGGCCCTACAGGCCGAGCCGCATCTTGGGAGGATTCGGGGGCGTTTTTGTAGGGTAGAGTGCCCCGACGGGCATGTTGGTGAGCAGGGAGTGCCCCGTCATGGGGTGAGTTGGCGCGTGTGGGGAGCTCCGACGTGGGGATCTCTAGTTTCTGCTTTCGCTGTGTTGATCTGTTGAGGTCAGCGTTAGCACAGTGCGTCTGCTCGACTGTCTTCTTCTTGCTACCGAAGGGCTACCAATCTTGGTGGTGTCTTCAATGGTACCCGCTGAGTGCCAACTTCAAGGTGGACACGAGAAGGTCAGATTTAGATGGTTCTCCTTCCTAGGCTGCCTTTTTGCAAGGCTAGCAGTGGGGTGTCGAGGCTTGCTCTGGCATGAAGTTGGCTGGCTACCAGTCGGCTTGTGCCCATAGAGTGGCGTGAGTTGGCGACGTCGACTGCATGCAAAGTGGCATCGGTCAGGCGATGGATCTGGTGGTCCTCTTTCCCCTTGCAGCCACTGCCTTTTCCCCCTTCCTCCCTAGCAGTAGTTGCTCTCCTCCCTTCTCAGGCTAGGTGGTGGCTCAGGGCTCAAGTGGCTGGTGATCTTGTCTGCTTGTGCAGTTATGCTCTTGGTATTGTTTCGGTGGCCGTGCCCTAGTGTGGGGTGAGTTGGCACACATGGTTTGCTCTGGCATGGGATTCTTCAGTTTCTGCCTTCGCTGTGTTGACCTGTTGAGGCCGGTGTTGGCATCGTTTGCCTGCTCAGCGGTCTTCTTCTTGTCAAAGGGTCGTCTGTCTTGGTGTCGTCTTTATTGGCATCCACTGAGTGCCAGCTTCAAGGTTGACACAGCAGGATCAATTCTGGATTGTTTCAGTTGTTGTGGAGTGGTGCACGAGTGGCCTTCGGCGATAGGCACGACCGGTTGTGTTCTCCCTTCGTATCGCCCATGTCATGCCCATGGTTAGCTTGGCCGACTTCATCTCAGCAGTGCAGTGATTGCTTCCTTCTAGCTTCTTCTCCTTCCTCTTCTTAGAACTCCTCCCCTCCTGTGACCGCCTTTCTTCTCGGTCATGGAACGCTCCTCAATTTAGGTGAAGTTCTAGCCTAGAAGAAGCTTTGATTGCCTGTTGTTTCATCAGTGGGCAGGAGTTGTGCTAGCGGAGGAGCGCTGGCTTGGTCGGGTAGCAGGGTTGCAAGGTCCTGCTTTCGTCTCGGAGTCTTCCAGTGGCAGGAGTTTGCTTCCAGTGGTTGTTTTGGTTATTTGAGGCAATTTGAGGGCATCTTTAGGGTTAGGGGGAATGCTATAGGTGAAAACCTAGCCCAACCTAGTTGGACCGACATCGATGACATCTTCGGACGTCATGTCTCTCCTTTGAGGCTTTGTCAAGTAGCCACCCTCTCGCCCTATTGTGAGACTCTTTGGTAAAATCCTGGCCTAAGGCTCTTAGGTGGACGATGGCGACGCTTTTACGCCGTTACCTCTTTAGAGGTATCATCTTGAAGGTCTTGATGCTCGCTTTGCTGACCTCCTTCAGGTTCTTCCTTCAGTGTGCGCTCGCTCCTTAGTTGGCTATGAGTCTTGCTAAATGGTTGCTTGTAAGATTTTGGTTTGTTGAGTGTTGGTGTCTCTCCTGCTTGTGTTGATCGGTCTCGCCTAGCGACGACTCTCTTGATGTTAGTACTGCCTTTGGTTCGTGCGTAGAAACTGATGGCCCATGTGGCGTGCATTTTGTTTTTATTTTAGTTACAATCTTCTAAGGTTGTAATCTTGTAATTTTTCTCTGACTTATTAAGGAGCCGTTTGGCAACGGATTCTGATTCCGTTTCTATGGAGAAATGGTAGAATCGCTGCCAAACGGTCAGTTTCGCGAGGTGATTCTGGCTAGAAACGTTTCAGCGTTGCTGTGTAAAAATGTGAAACTGCAAAAATGGGTTTCTACCGATTCTTTTCCCCCGCACCAGCACAAAGCAGCGAAATTATAAGACTGCCATTGTTTTGTTATCTCAACGCCCAGGAAGCAAGCAGCACTGCAGCAGCATTCACGCTAGGCTTGCCGCATTCACGCCCAACAGCAGTGCCATAGTACTCCACGCCCAGGAACCCGCCGTAGCACTCCAGATCCCAATCCACCATGCCTCCTCTTCCTCGCCGGCGTGCCGCTAGTGCGTCGTCTTCTCCACGCCAAAAACCCGCCGGATCCACGCAGGGAGTTCACTCAACACAGGGAGTTTGCTCAACGCTGGATCCACGCTAGGAGAGAGCTCCACGCCAGATCTACGCCGGCGCGCTGTCTCCTCTGTGTCGGGGCACCGCCAGTGCGCCTCCTCCTCTAGAACCCACCAGTATTTCGATCCCACTCCTGTATTGGTGCTCCATTCATGTAGCCATGTATTTCTATGTGCAGTGCTAGATGCTAGAAATTTTGGTACCGTATTTCCTACTCCTGTAGAAATTTTTTTAGATCATGTAGGAAATGATTTTCAGTGAGCTAGTATTTTCATGTAGGAAATAATTTTGATTATATGTCCGAGGGCATTTTGGTCAATGTCACCATTTTCTTCTTTTTCAGAATTTGAATATAGAAAACCAGCCAAACGGTTTCAGCGAGTGATTATGTTTCTCTTCAGAAACATTTCTATACTAAATCTGAATCTGAAACGTTTCTCTGAGAATCTGGATCTCTACCAAACGCACCCTAATACAAATCCTACTATCTCGTGTGGATTGCTAAAAAAAGAAAAGCAAACAAAATAAAAATGGAGAGGTAATTATAGAAGGAAGGGCTTGTTGGCATCCGCGAGGTTTTGGCTGGCGCCAGCACATGTAGCGGGTGAAAGTGGTTTGGATAGTTTTCGACCATATCCGAAAAAACGGATTCGGAATCGGATTTTTTTATTCGGATACGGATATTTTTTTAGATACGGAAACGAATATGATATCGCTGATATCCGGCGGATTCGGATTCGGATTCGGATAATCCGGATAATTTTTATCTAGATTATCCGGATCTGCCAGCCCATTAGACATTTAGGCCCAACTGTTTGCATGCTAGGGTTACCTGAGCAAAGCGCCGGCCACCGGCCCTAGTCCACCCCGCCCTGCCGGTCCCCGCCGTCGCCGCTGCCGGTCTCATCGATGTCACCACCACCGTCAGCCCCGTCCTCTGCCCGCTCTAGCCGCCGCCGCCGCCTCCGGTCCCCGCCCGCCGCCGTCGTCGGTCCCAGCCGCTGCAACCGCCGATGCTCACCGACGCCGCCACATGCAGCATGCGTGGCACACCATGCGATTATGCGAAGACTAACAGATGCATGCGGCATGCGCGTGAATAGGAGGGCTTGACGGCTTGCCGCTGCTCGCAGGTTCGCAGCACTATAGCAGGGCGCGGGAGGAGTAGGGCTGAACTCTGAACTCTGAAGTCTGTAACAGTAAGGAACAGTGAACAATATGTTCAGGGCCCCAAAAAATATATGCCACCCAAAATAAAACTACGTCATAAACTGGCTTGTAGCGTAGTGGTTGAAACACCCTGTGTTAACTCTCGTACGTGACAACTTTCTCGAAACATTTTTAATTTTTTATCACAGCATATACATATCATATTATAACACCATGACAAGTTTCGTGTTTTTCAGACTTCATTTGATTTTTTTAGAATTAAAAAACCATTAAGCTCCACGTTGCCGATTGAAAGTCGCAACCTATATTTTTCAAAATTGCTTTTCATTTGGTGGATAAGAACTAGATATGAACTCGTAAGCATGAATATGATTTTTCTATAAATTTTGATTCATTATTTCATGCGCTTGCGGTTCAAATTTTACCTATTTTAATATAAATTCTAGAAACACACTTAATAAATTAAAAATAGTAAACTGATCCAGAAAAATGCAAAAATTTTACGTGAATTAAGCTATGTTGTATTTTGATCAGAGAAAAAGTTTTAAGTTCAAATGAAGATTTAACCGTCGATTTGCTTTCAAATCAATCTCATTCCTTCTTTAAATCATAATTCGTTCTCGAATAATCTCCAGCTTTCTTTACATCGTATGTGACAACTTTCTCGAAACATTTTTTATTTTTCATCACAGCATATACATATCATATTATAACACCATGATAATTTTTGTGCTTTTCAGACTTCATTTGATTTTTTTAGAATTAAAAATCATTAAGCTCCACGTTGCGGATCGAAAGTCGCAACCTAGATTTTTCAAAATTTCTTGTCATTTGGTGGATAAGAACTAAAGATGAACTCATAAACATAAATATGATTTTTCTATAAATTTTGGTTCATTATTTCATGCACTTGCAGTTCAAATTTTACCTATTTTAATATAAATTCTAGAAATACACTTAATAAATTAAAAATAGTAAACTGATCCATTAAAATACAAAAATTTTACATGAGTTAAGCTATATTGTATTTTGATCATAGAAAAATTTTCAAGTTCAAACAAATTTTAGGTTTGCCAAATTATTCATAACCATTTATTTATTTTAAGTTTTACTTTAAAATTTCAAGATAACCAACCTGGCCAGGTCAGCCCTTCCCCTCCCCATCCCACTCCTGTGCCGGTGTAGACCAATCCTATTTCAAGATAATGTTTGTGATGATTTATGTAATGTGAACTTATATGTGGTCTTCGTGGTGATTTATGTGATATCAACTATTACTTATCACTTGTGTGTTATGATTATGAATCAAGAATTATATTACTGATAATATCCGGTAAATATCCGTAACCGTATTCGTATCTGCTCTATATTCGTATCCGATGATATTCGATTTCGTATCCGTATCCAGAGTATCCGAATCTGAATCCGAATCCGAAAAAATATAAAAAAGAATATGATATCACTGATATCCGTTCGTATCTGATCCGTTTTCATCCCTAAGCACATGGGCTTGTGGTTGTTGCCGGTTGCCTGCCCATGCCGCCGCCGCTTGGGAATGCAGAACGTCGGCCAATTGCTTCACGTCACCAGACCGTCGTGGCACCGCCTCTGAGCGCCATCTCATCGGTCACGCCGGCGATACCTCACTTCTTGGGCCACGCCGTCACCATATCATGTGTGGCTCCGTCGCCAGTGGAATGGATTGCTGGAAAAGTAGATTGCTGGGTGAAGATCAAGTTGCCATTGTTCATGTCTCGATAAGGAGTCACACTCTAGAAAATACACAAGAGACGACTTAAGAACTGAGAAATGAAAGATGTCAATATACGGAACTCGTGAATAACCCAAAATAATAATCATATCATTGTATATCTTCTTATGCTTACAACCACTAATTAAATCATATTCATTGATCATTCAATGAGCATGAAGATCTGGTCGGCGTAACAGACAAGATAGTCATCAAGATTCAAGGGCAGATCATTGGGGTTCAAAAACCGAACAATGTCCACTTACCGGTCCAGTTCTGATTGCTACGTATTGCAGAAAACTGGCTAAAATTTAAATACTAAATTTTAAAACCAAAATTTAGAACTGAACGGTACCGTACTAGCATCAGTAATCAATTGGTTTACGTCAAAAACCGATCAGTTTAAAAATGCTGCAAAATAAAAAACATAGAAATTTTAAAATTTTTGAAAACTTTAGAAACATTATAGAAAAATTTAGGAACATAAACAAACAAGGTAGATGGGTCGGTGGAGCCATTGATGAAGGCGCATTTCGATAATGGAAGGATTTGCATGTACACAACGACAATGATGGAGAAGTCAATAAATTAGGCCCCATTGAGAGGGTTGAGGTGAACGGCACGAGTGGCCCTTTCCCAGAGCACGAGGCACGAGCAGGCCATTGGTGGAGCCTAGGTTGTAGTGGGAGTGGAGAGTGCTGAGAGATCGACATGCTTGCAGTGGTGGCGAGGTTGAGCAGGTGGCAGCACGTGGTGCCGGTGGTGCATTGGAAAAGAACGGCCTAGGATCGGGATGCCGTGCGCGTCGGGATCGTCCGTGCACTGCATCCGGTGCTTGCACGTGGTGTGGAAGCGGATGTACTCAGTGACATTGATGGAGAGTAGCTGGCCAGCGATCAGCTCAACGAGGTCGGGCACCAGGTGAGGCCGGTCCCTCATGTCAATGATCAATCAAACCAAACAACAATAATCAAACAAAAAGAGGATCAACATAGTTAACTAGCTAGTCGCATCCTTTCTGTCGGATTCATCAGGGAGATTACGCCATGCTAGCTTCCTCATCGCCTCATCGTAGGGATCTTATGGGAGGTATGAGCAATCTGCAACTGTAAAGAGTGGATTGGCTCGGTGGCTCACCGCATCTAGAGTTTCATGTGTGTATCTATAACACTAAAAAAATTATATAGGAGATTTGGATGCTCAACAATTCCCCTATAGCCTCCGCAATGGAAACATAAACCTCTATATTGCTGCACCTACAGTACTATAGACTGATATATAGGCTCTACTTGTAAAGGAACCTCTATAGCATCTAGACTTATGGGTGTATATTTTAGTTGTGTTACTGCATGTGCAATACTGTAGAGGATCCTTGTCCCCTCCCCAACACATATTTTTAAGGAGATATTCTATGTTCTTCCCTGTCTCCCCTAAAATATACGAGAGACCAACCACACCTGCCTACCTGAGAGCACCCTTCCCCAACCGCATCGAGTGGTTGTCGTTACCTATGAATTGTGGGCTTGTGGCGGACCTCACATGTGGACAAAACCAGCCCGCCACTAGCTCTCATGACTCCTCGAGCTCACAAAGCCCGCCAGTGCACCACACCGCACCGCCACATAACATCACCACTTCCTCATGCTGAGACGACAACCACATGCCCATCTCATAGCACTAGATAGACGACCGTGTGAAACGTTGTGGCCACTGCACCAAGACATTCTAGCTTTCAAGGGAATGCAACCAACATCGAGTTGTGTCTATCGCAATAGCTCCATATGTGCACAAGGTAATCAAACCATACCATAAGGGTAACAAGGCAAGCTCGTATACAAAATTAGCCCCATGTCCTAGTGTGAGGCTAGGGTTTAAGGCCAACGCCATAGGTATAGGGATATCGTGTGCCCTTCTAAGTCTGATAGGACGTATGCCTGTTATTTATGTGTCATCAAGTGGTATGATCCACGTGGCTAAAGGTCTCGCAGTAATACCCAGCTACGAGAGTCTTCTCAAGTGACAAAATATCTCCTCAAGCATGACTATGGCTAGGTCAAGTGTGGTCATATAGGATGGCCAAGTAGGATGGTGATCCGACCACTAGAGTACGGTGATGATCTAACCACTAGAGTAGTGTGAGCCAATACAGAGCACCCCCAACTACCCGGCTAGGCAAGGGTCTGGACTTCATGGACCCCATGAACCAAATGGGTGCCCCATGAACCTTGGTAGTATATAATGAGTAAGTCTTATGTGTAGAAGCATCCCAACATAAGACAAGCAAGACCAATCCAAATAAAGTCTAAACCTAGAGAACTCTAGGGTGTAACACCTTTGCATCCAAGTAATAACACACCAATAGTATATAGGACCATTATCCACCAAGAGACCCAAACCTAGGTAAATACTTTGTATTTCAGTGTTTGATAAATATTTGTATAATCTTTCAACCCCTGCCGACGAACTCTGAAGTAATCTAGAAAAATGGGCCAACCACAACTTCAACGACGAATAAAAAAAGCTATGTATCAAATAACAACTCACCAACTTGTTTTAACAACAACACAATAATTAAATTGATTTGCAGATCTTGGAAACTTGGATCATCCCCCATGGTCAGGTATGAATCCCAAGAGTTGTGTATTCGCTATTGTGCCCACTGTGTGTGTGGCCTTTTTTCCTTAAACCGAAGTGGGTGGAGCTACAGGCAAGCTTATCATTTCCGTTCTAGTATTGATCAGAATAGCCGATATGTACATTCCATCACTTAAACCGATACATATTAAGTGGCGTACCATTCTACTCCCAATACCGATCAATACCGGTCATTTCGGTCAATACCAGTCTCATACCGGCCATTCCAGTCAATACTGTCCATACCGGATAAAATTGTATTTTGAATTTTTTTATATGTATTACATATTACTTATACTAAGTTATTCAAGCTATAAACTATATTTGAGATATCAATATATTCAAATATATCATATTTAATCATATTAATATATACTTTAAATATATTTATATTATTTTATTAGACTCCGAAATGGTACACCGGTATTGATCGGTACCGAAACATTCTATTCCAAAAGCCAAATCGAAATGGCTACCGGAATGGAATTAACAAGCTTGGCTATAGGTATACAGGGTTTTGTGTGGCACAAATTACAGAAGACCCAAAATAAGAGCCAACAGACTGGATATTGAAGAACCGTAGAGACAACAGCTTGAAAGCTGTTGTGCTCATAAATTGGCAGCCATTGGGCCAAGGCCATTTTTTTGGAAGTTTTCGCATGATAGACGTGTTCACTTGTGAAACAACGTTGTTTTAGTCGATACTAAACAAAATGGCCTCGGCACATCACACATATGGATGTACACACACAACTATGTCCATTCATTGTCCTGACATCAAACTTTAAAACCTACCAAAATATACATCCCCATCTCCTCGCCGCACATAGATTATAGATAGATACAACAGAGGCCCTGGCCATGCTCAAGAGATATTCTTGCGTTCTCTCCCATGGAACCTGACGACTCCTCCTCCCTCCAAAAGGTTAGCCCAAAGAAACTTTGCAATTATCATGCCCTTCCTGTCTCCATTTCTTGATGTTGTGATTCTTCCTAGACTCATCATTCCATCACCTTGGTGTATTGTCATTGAAGGTTAGTGCTTCTTTGGATCTAAAGAATCAAAAGATCTGTAACCACTGCCAGACCAGCAAAACATCTCTATGGCGCAACGGCCCCCTTGGCCCTAAGGTGATGAATATATCGATCTACCAATCGTCTAGATGCTGCACCTAAAAGTCGATCACCGATGATCTTAGCCTGTTGATTTTGTGGTATGTTTATGTAGTCTTTGTGCAATGCTTGTGGGATCCGATATCAAAGGAAGGGAATGGAGGCCATCGAGTTGGAAATCAAGAGAGGCAATGGCAAAAGGAGGATGGATGCATATGAGGTTTCGGACCAAAAGAGAGTGAAGGTGTTCAAGTTAGGAAATATTGGCGATGTCAACGGGAAGAAGAAGAGGAGGAGTAGGAAGAAGAAGAGGCCGCCTGATGTGAAGATGACAATGGTGGGGTGCCAGACAGAGTCCATGCGAGCACAGAGCCAACAGTATGGAGATGATGTGATGAAGGCCGCCATCCAACTGATGCAGCTTTCGAGAGCTGCAGTTGCCCATACTTAAATCAAGCACACGTAACAGAACTCTTTGTGTTGTTTTCAACTTCAATTAAAATTTGTGATTACCACACCAGAAAAGTGGTAATGCTGAAGCTAATTGGGCTTAGTACTGCATTGGATATTTTGGATTCTATTCCTAGTTTCGGTGTACTCCTACTAGGTGCACTTGTAGTCAAAACACATTAGTGTTCTAGTGTAAGAGATAATATCCGGTACTTTCAAAACATCCCTCGATTTCAGTAGGAATATTTTTCTCATAAGTGAATGTTGTGCACATGTTTTAGCGTACATTAAAATTTTGCATAACTTAACATCATTGCGTATAGACGATAGACGATAGATTATATATCGATTATTCGTCGCATACATTAAAAAATTTCATAACATCATTGCTTATATAACATTTTTTAGTAATTTTTAGTTTTATCGTAAACCGTCGACCATCTTCATAATCTATCTGCCGCCATCCATAAAAGACAAGTCCGTCTACGTCTCAGTTTGATTGTTCGAGTAATAGAACTTCCTTGAGCATCTCCTGCCCAATATAATTTCTTATCTCTATAATTAGATATTTTAGTTTAAAATATCTCTTCAATAACTTCTCTATTTTATTCTTAAATTTTAAATGTCCTAGAAACCTTCCTCTATCCTCCCTATTTGCGGCTTTTATTTTCTATCCACCCCATCCCACATGTCGGTGATACAAGAGATAGAAAAGAAAAGAAAAAAAAAGAGAAGAGATTTGACAAGTAAGGTCTATCAACCAGTGATACGGGAGTAAAATATAGGAAATATAATATCGAGAGTTTGTTGGAGAGTAAGAAAATTAGATATTGAATTTTATTAGAAAGCCTCCCTATATAATAATATTGGAAGTGGGTTTTTAGTATCTCACTCTTGAATAGTCTCCTGTTTTGAACTAGAGCGGAAGCTTTTGGCAATTTTATTTACGCCCATTAATCCATTATAAGAGGAATAATTGCGATTTAGACTATTGGGCCGTATATTGCAGTTGGGCCTGATAATGCAAAGCTCTAGCTTTTGTATGGGCTGGGATATTTGGATTCAAATAGAAATTCAAATAACCCAACGAACATGTGAAGGACGTACTGCTGTTTACGAATTTTCAGTGGCACATCGTATTTGCTACTGAAAAAAAAATCACACGGTCGCTTATTTTTTTTCACTGAGACAATTATTGGAGAGTTTGAAAACGGGTGAATTTTTAATGTCATAGGGCAAATTCATCCAAATCGTTCCATTGGGCTCGCATGAGAAAAAAAAAAAAAAGCAAAACTACTACGCTGAATGCAAATTCAAATTAGGAAAACAGGCAATCTGTATCAACGGAAAAATTAAACATAACGCATGTGGTCGATGAAAAGTAGAATTTGGTATAATGACAAATGGGGATTACCCTATGTTCAAGGAAAATGTAACTCTTCATTGAATTGAAACAATACTGATTGGGGGAAGTAGCCATGGTGTAGTGGTAGAGTGCGTATGATTCCACCCTTAGAATTTAAACCCTAGAGCCTATAATTGCACATAGGTATCTACAATTTCATCATAAAATTAGTGTATGTTATGAATTTATGGTTCTCATGTGTGTTTCCAGAGCATAGGGTTGGAAAAAACTCGTAGCTCGTTAGTTCGTTCAGCTCGTGATCAGCTCGATTCGGCTTATTCTATTTTCCTAACGAGATGAACAGGTGTTTTAGCTTGTTAGTATAACAAGCGAGTTCGAGTTGCTTGTGAGCTTAACAAGCTCACCTAAATAGACAGTAGCCCAATAGACTAAACAGTGAGCCCAGCCTAGCCCAACAACTAAACCCTAGCTTCCTTATTTGCTCACAAGCTCCTAGCCCCAATACCCCACGCCTCCTCCACACTGTGTCGTGTTGCTGCCGCCTCCTCCACCACGCCACGCAGCTGCCACCACCGTGCCGCACTGTCGTCGTCCCCACTAGCACCGATGCGCTGCCACCCTCTCTCACATCGCCCGCCCCCTGCCCCCTCCATCCACGCATGCCCCTCTATTGTGCTGCCCACGAGTCGGACCGAGCCGAGCCGAGTTGAGTTTTTTTGCTCGTTATGTTAATGCGTCGAACCGAGGTAGCTAATTAACGTAACAAGCTATAACGAGTCGAGCTGACTCGTTATCCAGCCTTATTAGAGCATATGCATAAAGAGATGCATTCATGAACATGTGAGTGCCCTTCTTCGATGTACTCAAAAAATGAACAATATTTGATTTGCGTCGATAGATGTAACAAAGTATTTTTAAAAGATCTTTTATAAAACAACAATTCTCATAGCAATTATTGTTATTTTTTAAAGATCTTTTATAAAACAACAATTCTCATAGAGATGATAATTTTGTCCATGGTATCTAATACATCGGATGTAATTTTGGATTTAAATTTATGCATACGGATTAGCAGGTTTGCTACCGAGTTAGTGTCGAATCGGACACATATTTGCTTTTAAAAACATGGGTGTCCGCTGGTTTATACACCTATCCCTTCTGTTATATTTCTACTACTGATATTACTTGTACTTTTATTTCTTCATATCATCATATGCTACTGCTACTTCTTCTGTTTATGTTAACTCATAAGTTTCCTTTCGGATTTCATGTACTTCATGTGGGTTTAAAACCAACGGATTTCACGGTTGCGACTTAAATATTTCGTGAGTTTATTTTATAGATGGATTTTTAACTAGTAGATTTTTTGTCTGTTGAAATCCTAATCGTGCCAAATGTGAAAAATAGGCACAACGAGCTCGCGTGGACGGTGGACCATGCCATATCCCCCAGCACACACGTGACCAGTGGCAACCGGTCACTGGTCCGCGCGCGTGTCTGACAGGCCCAGATCTGTTCCAGTCCGGTGGGCCCAGCATCCAGTTAGACACCACGTGGGATACATCGCCCACGTCATCATGGGGCCCACATGGAGCGGTCGTCGCCGCAATCCTCGCCGTCCGCGACGCGAGCCGGGCGTTGTCAGTTGTCACATGGGGGACGGCGGGACGCCATGCGGGACGCAGCCGGCAGCGAACCCATCACTGACAGGTGGCCTGGCCCCATTTGTCAGTGTAACTAGCTGAGAACGACCGGGAGCCCTGCGCCCCTGCCCAGCAGCGCGCACGGCGAATATTCTCCACGTCGCATGATCCCTTCTGGAAATAAAAAATCCCACGCGAGGCGGTGCTGAGCCGTCCGACTGGTGGCCAGGTCGATGGACGGTTGAGATTAGGACAGCTGTACCCGGTGTGAATTTTGCTAGCCGTCTCCAGCATGGTGGGGGTAGTGAGCCGTCCGGCCGTCCCATAGGTGGAAGTCTTATCTAGATATTCTTAATTATCCATTCCATCGTAAAATATAATAAATTTTAGATTTGAAAAAATATTAAAAATATTATAATATCCTCTTCGGACAAGATTATATATTTTAGGACAAATTTTTGATTATAAAATATAATATATTTTATGACTGATGTAGTAGATAGTATGGTGCAATTTTATTTCTTTTTTATGTTATTTTGGGGTTGGTGATCAACTAGGCTGTAGGGGTCCTATATTTTGTTTGTTTCAACACCATCGGCTTAATATGTGTTTGACCACGCATCGTTTTATTAGCTGCACTTTGATCAGGTATAGCAAAATTTAAGATGTGCACCAATGTAGGTTGTACTATCTATTCTTCACTTATCTTGTCCAACCTCTTATCAATGCTTATTTGCAATTTGTTCACATACAATTAACTAGGATTTGCAATTGTAGGTCAATGAAAAAAATGGTTTGGAAACATGCTAGTGGTGTGAAATTGTTTATATCGGTACGAATCTAAGGTGATAAAAATCAATTCTTATTTGCAATTTGATATCCATATGAATCTAAGACGATAAAATCAACGCTTATTTGCAATTTGACCATACACAATTAGGATCCATTTGGTTCGATGGATATCCCTGAATGAGATAGGACCATTCCATCCAGTTATCTGTTTGGTTGGAGGACGAAGGTGAATAGGATGGACACCGAGAGGAATATTTCTTTAATATGCTGGATGGAGGGATTCAGAAAAATTTTCTAGACGAGTCCATCCAGTATTGGATGAGATGATGTGTCATCTCCTAATTGGTTATGATGCATTTAATTTTTTATTTATAAATATTCAAATGATTTTTTCTCCCAAATCATTTATCCAATTTATGATCTAATTACATCATTGTATTCATTA
>KE373023.1:2069536-2080162 GCA_000418225.1 Zizania latifolia | reverse complement strand
TCATATGATTATATTTTTGTTAAAAAATATATTTGACAAATAGGCTCCACTAAATTTAGGCTTATCTCATCCAAGTTATATACACCTAACCAAACAAAAAATTATCTCATCCCATCCATCCAATCAAATACCTAACATGTATCATCTCATCCAGAAATCCATGGATGGAATCATCCCATCCATCCTCGCCACCAAACCAAACGGACCCTTAAGTACTCTCTCGATTACATATTGTAAGTACTTTGCCTTTTTAAAGTTAAACTTTCCAACTTTGACCAATTTAGTTTAATTAAATCGACTATTAAATATATTTAATAGTGTATTTATTTGATATTATAAATGTTAATATATTTTTATTTAAACTTAATCAAATTTGAGGAAGTTTAACTTTAGAAAAATTCAAATAATTTATAATGTGAAATGGAGGCATTCAAATTTGTAATTGTAGGTCAAAGAAAAACTGATTCAGAAACATGCTAATGGTCCAGTGGTATGAAATTGTTTAATGTCGGCATGTATCAAAGGTAACAGATTAAAACTATCTACATGGTAAGAATGCCTCTCAAATAAGCAGAGGCACCCAAAAGACATTATTGTCCAACAGTTATAGAGGAGACACTTTACAAACTATAAGGTATTGCTCCTCTGTGGTATATTAGAAGTCATTTAAGTTTTTATAAATTAAATTTTTAATTTTGATTAATTGTATAGAAAAATATAGCAACAGTTAAAATATCAAAATAGTTTTTATTAAATCTACAATAAAATATGTCTCAATAGTATATTTATTTGATACTATAGATATTAGTATATTTTTCTTTTACATTGATCATAATTAGAGGAGATTGTTTAAAAAAAAGTATTGTTGTGTTCGAAACAACAGTATACCACGGGGGTACCCGCAGTACGAATTTGGTTAGGCGATGGGGAGTGCTGTGGACGAATCTTGATGGTTATCTCTAACTAAGAGACAGAGCGGATTTTTAGACAGGTTCGGACCTACCGGAGAATAATAACCCTAATCATGTGTGTTGAAATGAGCTTTTTGGGCGTAAAATCGCCTTAAGCCTATCAAATCGTCTAGAATACGACTTGACTAACCTGTCCTTTACAGGCTCCCTCCGATCCCTTTATATAAGAGGGATCGGGGGTTAAAAATTATAGTTAATATATCCCATTAATGACCAATTATGAGGATAAATGGTCAGTTCGTGGGCAATAACTCCAAGAGATAACAGCAGTAATAATTATACAACGTGGAGCTTAATGATGGCCTAGCTCTTGATGGCGACCATCCGAGTGCCTGTGGTCGGGAAGGCCTTCCGAGTGCTAGACTCGGGCAGCCTGTAGGTTCTCGACCACCGACGGTATGGAGAATGTAGACTATTGACTGGTCGTCTTCAATGTTGAGTCTGTTAACCCCTCCTTTACTCGATCATCATAAAACCAATCGGGAGGTAACCCGGGATCATATTCCCGACAGCAGCCCCCGAGCTCTTTGTGGCACGCAGATGAAGTTGAGTAGTCGAAAAGGGCTTCAGGACTTAGTCTTGATGAATTTTTCCCGATCGGTGCACCGCTCAAGTGCACCTACCTGGTGCAGCCCCCGAGACTGGAGTTTCTTGAATAATATAAGCGCCAGTCTCAAATATTTTTTTAAATCCCGCACATTTGGTGCATTGGCGTTCGATGAAACCGACTCGTTCATAGGGGCGGATAGGCCCATCGAGTGGTTTTTTGGTGAAAAGGTGTCAGTTGGAGCAGTCCAGCGCAATGGAGTACTTGCAGGCCTCCTTTGGCGAAGAGGCGTCTGCTCCCGCAGACTGGCGTCTGTCAGAATCGACAGGTTCGATGAGACCCACGTTGGCTCCAAGGCCGCCTCGCGGACGCGAGTACAGTTTTAAAAACTGTAGGCATCGATTTGTTTTTTGCTACCCACCACTGGATCTACAATCATCGGTTAGATGGATGGGTTGAAAAATATGTTGAACGGCGTAATTAATGCCGAAGATTGCTTTGAGACACGTCTCGAGGCGATCGCGGTACATTGGGGGCCCGAACCGTTGTTCGGGAGGTTTATAAATAGCCCGAATAAAGGTGCTTCGTCTTTTCCACATATTTCAAGCCCTCAGTCTTCATCTTCTTCCTTGAGCCTTGATTCACTGGCGCCTCGCAACCTTAATCGCCACTGCGGTTGCATTGTGTGCTACCGCAAGGCGAGGCGACTCTTCAACCTCAAGCCCGTAGCGCCACCACTTTCTATTCTAATGGCGGCCCTTGACCCCAATGTTGAATTTGACCGGTCGTCGGAGTTCCAGAAGTCGAGGGCGGAGAAGCGGGTGGTGTCGCTGCTAGAGAAGCGGGGTGAGCTCCCGCCGAGTGCGCTGTTGGCGTGGCGCTCCGCGGGCGGCGAGACGTTCCTGACTCCGAACACCTACGAGATCGTGGTGTTCGAGTCTTTCTTCTCTCGCGGGTTCAGCTTGCCGGCCTATCCTTTCTTCCACGGCATTCTTCACCACTATGATATCTCACTCTGCAATCTCAACCCCAATTCTATCTTGCACATCGCCATTTTCGTTCACTTCTATGAAGCCTATCTTGGCATTTATCCTCATTTCAACATCTTCCGTCATTACTTCTGTCTGAGGCCAAACACCAAGAAGAAGGTGGTCGGCGGGTGCAGTTTGCAGCTGAGGGATGGGAAGGCAGCCGAGTACATCCTGGTGCCGCTCTCGACTTTCAACAAGGGCTGGCACTTGGGGTGGTTCTACGTCGTCAACCACGAGCCGACCCTTTCACTAGAGATCGACCGAGTGCCAATGCCAGCGCTCACCTGGTCCGATCGCTGTCAGTGGGAGGAGCAGGGCCAGGTGGATGAGCTGGTCGAGATGATCAAGAAGCTCCGAGCAGAGGGTTTATCGGGCGTCCATGTGGTGCTCAACTTCGTGTCCTGTCGGGTCCAGCCGCTGAAGTTGAGGACCCGCCCGGCGTACGAGTACTCGGGCAGGGATGACCCGACCAGGGAGACTGCTGAGTACTTATCTTCGGATGAGGTGAGGAAGAGGGTGAAGCTGATCTTCACCGGTTGGTTTGGCCTCAACCCCAACGCCGACCCCAAGGCCTTTAAGCTCAGCTGCCCCCGACCACCGGTAAGAATGATCTTTTTGTTTTTTAATAATAACATCACCTGCCGGGTGCTGAGTGCTGAAATGTGCAGGGCCGAGAGGCATATTGCTCTTTGCCACCATTGCCCGAGCAGCCCCGGGCGGTCGGGCAGAAAGACATCGATCCTCATGTCGGTCCAACTGGGGAGAAGAGGAAGGGAAAAGAGGTTTGCCCTCCCTCGGCGAAGAAGGCAAAGAAGACGGCGACGAAGACGGTGACTCCCAAGGTGCCGTCGTCCTTCCCCGGAGAGGCTGGTGCCGACTCGGAGACATCCGAGGCGGCCCCGGCGACTAGCAGTGCTACAGCGCCGTCATCTTCGGAATCAACACCACCACCACCGCCTCCACCACCGCCACCGTCGGTCGAAGCAGCTTCGGGCTTTGGGCGGCGAGTGAAGGCATTGGCATTCCGGCAGTCGGTGTGGTAAGTCTTTCTGTCGTTGATTTGAATCAAATAATTAAACTTAATTCAAGCTTAACTTTTTTTATTGTCTTGATCAGCACTCCTCTGCCACTGTCTGGGAACGATGGGGCCGACCCGACCAGCGTCGATTCCTCAACAATGACCACCCTAACCATCGACTTGGTGGTGTTCGTCGGGGCGACCGATCCGCCAGTGACCGGAGCAAGTGGGTCACAAGCGTCGGGTGTCCCAGCGCCAAGCGGGCCGAGTGTCGTTGGACCTATTCCGGTGCAGCCGACCGCAGCGGCGCCGAGTGCTGCCGCTCCAGACTTGGTGCAGCCAACTGTAGCAACGTCGAGTGCCATTGATTCATCACCGACGGTTGGATCCGTTGTAGTGACAGCGGACGTGAAGATGCCTCTGGTGGCACCAGAGACGGCCGATCGCCTTGAGGTGGTGCAACAAGAGGCCGACCCCGTTGAGGTCATGGTCGGGGAGATGCCCCCACCTGCCGTCGGTGCGGCAGCCGGCGGCCTGATTGGAGCAGTTGAGAGGAAGGTGGCCGAGTGCTACGAGGTACTCAGTCGGCTTGGCCAAGTGACCAGCGTAAGTCATCCTGCAAGTGTTAGTTTTTTATACATAACTTAATATGTATATTTAGACTAACTCGTTTTGTTTTGTGCAGTGCCTCGTGAGCCAGCTGATCGAGAGCACAGGGGCTAACTGCCCTGCTCCCATCTTGGACTTGGGAACATTAAACGCCGGAGTCCAGCAGCTGACCGGTCAGTTGGCGCAGAGGGATGCCGACTTGAGGAGGTTGGAGAGGGATAACGACATCCTCCGTGGTCAGCTTAAAATCCGTTCCTATGGTAAGTGCTTGATCATTTTTTGTCGCCAGTACTGCTTATTGTGCTTGTATTTGATCAGCGCTTGTGTAACAGAATGGCTGGTGGCGGAGGAACGGATTGAGACAGCCACTAGTTTGGCGGACCGATCGGTCGCTTCAGCTGAAACGGCTTTGACCGAAAGGGATGAAGCCATTACCAGGGCATCGCATGCGGAGGCCAAGGTCACCGAGCTTGAAAAAAAGCTCAAGGAATCTGAAGCGACCACTGCCAAGTGGTTCGGTGAGTACAAAAGTATGGATCACCGGCTTAAACTTTTTCTTTGCCATTTTTGATGAAGTTTTCTCTAAAACAATGTCGTGCTTACAGAGCTTCATCGGCGGGTGAACGCTCAATTCGCCGACCTAGAGTTGCGTTTGAGCAACACTCAGGCGCAGCGGGACCACTATCGGCTGGTGTCGAGACGCTCATCAAAATGATTGATAGCGAACTGGCCAGCACCATGTGGTCGGCGGAGCAGTTCGTGGAGCGGCTCTAGGGGTTGGAGACACGTCTGCGGGAGCAAGCCCGGTACTTCGCTCGGTCGGCGGCTACGCACGTACTTAGGATTGTCCGAGCGTTGTATCCAACAGCACGTATGGACTACATCCATGCGGGGTGGCCGGCGACCATTAAAGAGTCTGACATGGAGCGTATCTACTCAGAGGTGGAGGAGACGGCCAATGTCCTTGTCGCAGACTTAGAGACCTATCCGTCTGAACCTACTGAGTAGGAGAAACATTATAGAAGAAAAACAATTGTATATATACTTTTTGTGTAATGGAACAATGCTTTCCTTTTTATAAATATGTTCTATGCCCAACTATTTGTGGTGAATTTCTAACTGTATGATATAGCTTTGGCCCATAGCGCAGGAAAACTTGAGCCACGTGCACGCTGTTTGGAACCATATGCGTCACATGTAGTCAAAAAATAACACTTAAAAGTAGTCGGGTGAATCATAGAACAAAAGACCAAGCCCCCGAGCAGGTGAAAGAATAATTTAACCTGACCAGAGCGGATCATGGACTCAAAGTTAAAGTGATAAAACTTCGGACGCTCGGGGGTCAGGCAAAGAAGAAAGAAAGAAGGAAAGCAGAAAAAATCGAACATATTTATTAATCCAAAACAATGACTTAGCTTATTGTATGAAGGATAAAAACGTCGAAGATGTTCAATATTCCAGGAGTTCACAATCCGTTGACCGTCTTCACGTATTAGGTGATATAAACCTGGTCGGGTGACTTCAGAGATAATGTACGGTCCCTCCCATGGTGCCGACAGCTTGTGGGCGCCGACTGCAGATTGTACTCAGCGAAGAACTAAATATCCGACATGAAAGGACCGACCACGCACATTGTGGTCATGGTACCTTCGCAAACCTTGCTGGTATCGATCGGATTGTATTGCTGCAGCTAAGCGAACTTCTTCAAGACTGTCGATATCTTCTTCTCTAATCCGTTCGGCTGCGCCTTCTTCATAGTGCTGAATCTTAGGGGACTCGTGCAGTATGTCCACCGGTAAAATGGCCTCCAATTTGTATACAAGGAAAAAGGGAGTCCGACCGGTGGCTCGGCTAGGCTGAGTGCGAAGTCCCCAAAGAACAGCTGGTAATTCCTTCATCCACCATCTGCCATATTTATTGAGGGGATCAAAAATTCTGGCTTTTAATCCTTGTAGTATCATGCCATTGGCTCACTCAACTTGTCCATTTACTCTTGGATGTGCAACAGAAGCGTACTTGACTTCAATACACCAGTCTTCGCAGAATTCCCAAAAGTCATTGCCGGTAAATTGGGTTCTAAGATCTGTAATAATTTGATGAGGAACGCCATAACGGTAGACTATGCCATGGATAAACTCTGCGGCTTTCTTGGCTGTGCTTATCCTTAGAGGCATGACTTCTATCCATTTGATAAATTTATCAATGGCAACAAAAAGACGATCATAACCCTAGGGGTCTTTGAAAAATGTCCAACCATATCAATCCCCCAGCATATAAAAGGCCATGAAGATGGGATGGTCTGGAGAGCTTGAGCACGGAGATGATGTTGCTTAGCGAAAAATTAACAGCCCTGGCAGCTACGGACTAGGAGCTTGGCATCTTCATTAGCAGTCGGCCAATAAAATCCTGACCTAAAAGCTTTAATATGAATGGAGCTTGTTCGACTTCAGAAGATTGAATTTCATCATCTTAAATTGATGGCTTCGGGAGCTCTTGAAGAAAAACACCACTCGGCATAGGGGCTCTTGATGAGCCAAGCTTAGCCAAGAAGTCAGCAGCCGAATTATCGTCCCTAGGGGCGTGATGAAACTTGAGCCCACTGAACTTTCCTTCTAGCTTGCGGATCTCTTTGCAGTAAGCATCCATCTTCTTGTTGGTGCAAGACCAATCCTTGTTAACTTGGCAGATAACCAACTTGGAATCTCCATATACCATTAATCTTTGAACCCCAAGGAAAATGGTGATTCGCAAGCCATTAAGGAGTGCTTCATACTCGGCTGCATTGTCAGACGCCATAAATAGTAGCTGAAGAGCGTATTTTAGTCTTTCACCTTGAGGGGATATAAGAAGAATTTCCGCTCCTGCCCCATCAATGCTGAGCGAGCCATCAAAATACATAATCCAGTGCTCTTAAAATTCGGCAGTCAGGGGGAGTTGAATCTCGGTCCACTCGGCAACGAAGTCAGCAAGAGCTAGGGACTTGATGGCCGTGCGGGGCTTGAAATCTAGGGTATATTCACCTAATTCGATGGCCCACTTCACGATCCGACCAGTCGTGTCCCTGTTTCGAAGAATGTCGCCGAGTAGAAATTCAGTGATAACCTCCACCGAATGGGCCTGAAAATAATTCTTGAGTTTCCTGGCGGTGATGAGGACGGCATACAGGAGCTTTTGAATCTGAGGGTACCGGACTTTGGATGGTCCGAGTACCTCAGATATAAAATATACCAGCCTTTGGACCGGATAGGCATGCCCCTCCTCCGAGCACTCAACAACCATGGTGGTGCTGACCACGTGAGTCATGGCGGTGATGTAGAGAAGCAGCATTTCACCAGAGGTCGGCACAATTAGGACCGGTGGAGAAGAAAGAAACTTCTTGAGGTCGGTGAAAGCCTGGTCGGCCTCTAGCGTCCATATGAAATTATCTTCTTTTTTCAGCAACTTGAAGAAAGGCATCCCGCGCTCGCCAAGTCGGGAGATAAATCGCCCGAGCGATGTCATGCAATCGGTGAGACGATGAATGTGTTTGACGTTGTTTGGCTTGGCCATGTTCAATATTACAGAAATCTTCTCTGAATTTTCTTCAATTCCCCGACTGCTGACTATGAAACATAGCAGTTTTCCAATCGGCACCCCGAATACACCCTTGTCCGCGTTGAGCCGCTATCGAAATTTGCGGAGGTTGCTTACAGTCTCTTGGAGGTCGGGAATTAAATCTTCTAGCCTTCTGGATTTGATGACGACATCATCTATATAGGCTTCAACGTTGCGGCTGATCAGATCAGCTAGGTAGCGCTGAATAGCACGCTGGTATGTAGCCCCCGTATTCTTCAGCCCAAAATGCATTGATGTGTAGCAATATGCATCGAATGGGGTGATGAATGATGTCTTCTCCTAATCTTCTTCCTTCAGGCTGATCTGATGATATCCCGAGTAGCAATCCAAGAAGTAGAGAAGTGAACTACCGGCTGTGGAATCAACAACTTGGTCGATGCGCGGCAGTAGGAAAGGATCTTTAGGGTATCTTTTGTTGAGATCGATATAGTCAATGCACATTCTTCATTTCCCATTCTTCTTTTTTATAACGACTGGATTAGCTACCCATTCGAGATGATACATCTCTTTTATGAACCCTACCGCTAGTAGCGGGTAACTTCTTTTTTGATGGCCTCTTTATGCTCCTGGGCGAAACGGTGCATCTTCTGGTTGACCGGCTTGGCGGTCGGGTATACATGGAGTTCATGCTCGATCAGCTCCTGAGGTACGCCCGACATATCGGAAGGTTGCCAGGTGAATACGTCGATGTTGGCGTGGTGGAAGCTGACGAGCGCGCTTTCCTATTTAGGATCCAGCGCCGTCTTGGAGGGGTCAGCATCCGAGAGCTGAATACTTTTGTACTCAGCCGGCGAGGGCGTTAAGCCCGATGGCGATGGCATATTGGTCGGGATCTCCACGCTAGTGGTCGGCGTCGTCTTGGCCGCCTGAATGGTCTCTTTCATTCGGACATAGATGTCCGTGGCCTCGCCTAATGCGAGGCTGTCTTGTTTGCACGCGTGCGAAGTGGCAACATCCCCCTTTATTAAAAAGGCCCTACCCGGTCCTAGAATCTTGAGGACCAAGTAGGAGTAGTAGGGTACCGCCATAAATTTGGCGAGGGATGGTCGCCCGAGCATAGCGTGGTAAGCAGTTTCGAAGTCGGCAACGTAAAACTTGATGTGCTCAGTTCTGTAGTTGTCCCGAGTACCGAACGTCACCGGCAGAGTGAGCGTGCCTAGTGGAATGGAATCCTTGCCCGGGACAATCCCGTAGAAAGGTGTGTCTGTCTTTTGAAGTGCGGACTCGTCGATGCCGAGCGCAGCCAGGGTCCCTTTGAATAGGACGTTGAGGCCACTACCACCGTCAATCAAGACCCTCTTGAGGTGCACCTTGAGGATGACCGGATCGACGACCAGTGGGAATCGTCCCGGCTTGGGGACGTTCGTTCACTGATCATCTCTGCTGAAGGTTATCGGGATCTCCGACCACCGTAGGCGTTCGGTTGGCGTGGTGCTGATGACATTGACGCAGCGGGTTAGCAGCTTCTGCTGGCGCTTGGATTCGACGGCAATTGCTCTATCGAAGATCATGGAGACCGTCTGAGCAGGCTCCTGGAAATCGTTTTCCTCCGGGGATGCCTCGGCGTCTTTATCATCTTCTTTGGACTTCTTCTTTTTATCGTCCCAGCGACGCTTGTCTTGCTGGGGGTTTTCCTCCACCTCTTTCACCATCTGGTTCTCCTGCAATGCCGAATTCTTCCGGCTCTGACGTTGGAAATTTTTGTCAGTAACCATAACCTCCTTGCCCTTTCGCTTCCTACTCTTGTTTCGGGAGGAGGATTCGGGCTTGTCACGGTCCACACGTGTGGGCGAACAGCGACGATCCTTCTTCTCTTTGTCTTTGCCAGATTCTAGAGCGTTCGGGTGCATCTACTCCTATTCAGCATCTTCGGCGTTGGCGAATTGCTCGGCGACGGTAATCATCTTGCCTAGATCGGTCGGTTCGTTCATCACCAGATGGCGAAACAACTCCGAAGGCTTACGCAAGCCATCTTGAAAGATGGACATGACGTCGGCATCGGAGATGCTGGCGATGGTGTTCCGATGCTCAGAGAAGTGACGGATGTAGTCCCGGAGGGACTCATCATCCTTTTGACGTATCTGGCGCAGGTCGTGCCGTGAGGCCGAACATTGCCGGGTTCCTTGATAGTTGGCAATGAAGACATCGCACAACTCGCTCTAGGAATTGATGGAGTTCTCCAGGAGTCCGACCAGCCAATTGATGGCGGCCACGGACAGCATGACGAGGAGGTAATTGACCATGACATCTTGGTTCCCTCCGGCTGCACGGATGGCCGTGTAGTACAGCCATAGCCACTGGGAGGGGTCGGTCTTGCCGTCATATGGCGTGACTCCCGTTGAACAGAAGTTTCTAGGCCACACTATCCGACGAAGGCGCTCGAAGAAGGCTGGAAAGCAATCGTGGCGCGAGATATTGGTGTCGGGCCGACCTACGCCCGACGTGCCGTGGCTTCGGTCGTATTGCTCATGATGACGGAGCTTGCTGCGCTCGCGTTCATTGCGGCGGCGAGAAATGGTGTTACGCGCGTCACGCACTTCATTGATGATGGTTCGGGCATCACCCGAATAAGAGCTCTCACATCGCTCGCTTAGATGCGAGCGTGCCAGCCGCCGGGACGGTCAAAAATGTGAGCGATGGTCTGGAGACCATAACATTAGAGGTGGAGCCACGTCAACAATTTGAGCGGCGGCCGCCTGGGTCATAGCCCGAGCCCTATGGAGCTTGGGTGAATCGGGAAGGGCGGCTAGCGTCCTCTCGATGGCGATTAGGTTCGCAGTTGGCGTGCGGTACATAGCATGGCCTTCGAAGTCCATCGTGTACCGATCCTGCGCG
>KE373023.1:1994695-2054192 GCA_000418225.1 Zizania latifolia | reverse complement strand
CTTTAACAGGCGAAGACTGGCTGCGCGTGTCGTAGACTGATACTTCGTTAAGTAGTTTTTCGTTTAATTAAATAAACCAGTTAGGATTTTGCGTTATCTCTAGATGACGTGTCAACCCGGCTATAAATATGTAAGCCCGGGTCATCAGAAAATACAATCAATCTTGTCAAACAAACCCTTTGGCGCATCACCAACTATTAGGTACGTAGCATTAGGGCGATTCTCCACCGGAGCTATGGCTGCATCGGTTGAGTCCGATCTCTAGCTTCGACGGGGATAGCCTATTGGTGAACTCATTCATATGTTTATGGCTTTCTCGGTTAAGTCCAATACTATGATCAGATAGAGTAGGTTCGCTAGTTATCGATTAAATAAATTGATTATTATTTATTTATTGTGCTTCATGGATTTAATCTCTGTATTTGCCAATCACGACGATCTAGCTTGTCGAGGTAGATTAGATCGTATGTCAATCGACAACGGCACGCTGTCTCGGTTAGGTCTGATCTGTGGTGTTGGTGAGGTCATATACGGGAAGATCTGGTTCGATGTGTTAAGATGTCGTTCGTCGGGGTTTTAGCCGATGAGTTATCTATTACTTTGTTAATCGAATTTGTCATGATCTCTACGTTCTTGATAACTTGTCTTTACACTGTATCAATTTGGTTTGAACTATAAAGATTGGTTAGTACTGGGCCATCTCGTTATAGCCGATTGGTAGAGTTTGCTGTTTACATGTATCAATCTTGATGAATCATGATTCTCGTACGTGCTATCGTTGCCGATGCCGATAGACCATCGCTGATAGCGTTAGGACATCTCACGCGTGTTTCCTTGTCAATTGTATGGTCAAATTGACTGGCATACTCATTGAACACCTCAGGGTTATTTAGGATCTGCACTGGAGCTAAGCATACACTTTCAGGTCTTCGAGTGTGAAGACGTAGAGATACATGTGATTTTTACATCAACAATAAATTTATACAATAAATCTAAACAGTGTCATTGTCTATATTAGTTATACTATAAAATATTAAATCTAATTTTAGATCTGAATATTATAAACAGAGAGAGCGTAATATAGAAGTTAGCCAATATCAACTTATTTAAATTATTATATGTTGAACAGGCCGTGCATGAGCTCAAATATCACGCACGACTTTACACCAAAGGATAGTCCTTACTTTCTACACACGGAATAGAGAAAAACCTACCAGAAGAGCAAGATGGAAGGAGAAAGTGAGACGGGAGCTCGGAATTAACCAGCGCCAAACAAACGCGCAGCTCCATTCGCCTCCTTTCCTAATTCCTCCGCCCGCGCCGCCTCGTCGCCGCCTCCTCCGCCCGCTTCAGAATTCAGATCCCAGCGCGCGCCCCAACTCCCTAGTCCCCCGCCCCGCAGCGCCGCCGCCGCCTCCTCCGCCCTCCCGAGAACCCTATTCCCGCCGCCGCCATGGTCGGCCCGTCCGGCGCCGCCGCGGCGGCGTCCTCGTCGACCTCCTCCTCCTCGTCCCGCAGCTTCCTCAACGATCGGTTCTATAGCCCCCCGCACGTGCGACGCCAGCAGATGCTGCTGCTGCAACAGCAGCAGCAGGAGGAGCGGAGCCAGGGGCAACGGCCGTCTTCTCCGTCGCCGTCGCCGACTCACAGGACGGCGAGGCAGAAGCTGCCGCCTTCGACTCCGGCGGCGGCGGCGGCGGCGCCGGAGTCTCCGCCCAAGGAAGCGGAGAGGCGGGTGGATGCCGGTGTCTCCCTGTCGTCGGTGCTGTCGAGGCCGTCGGTGTTGGCGTCGTCCGCCGCGAAGAGGCCGGCGGAGGTGGGAACTGCTCCGGTGACGGTGGCTCCGACGCCGGATCCAGCGCCGTCGACGGAGGAGGCGGGGAATCTGGAGAGGTTCCTCAGCTCCACCACGCCCTCCGTGCCTGTGCAGTACTTGCCCAAGGTAGGACTTCTTAGACTTCTCCGTCAATGACAAAACTGGTCGTGTGCTTACTTTTGCTGTTTCGGGCTGAAGTAATGTGGTGACTGTTCAGTTTTGCTGCACTCTGAAATGTTTCAATCATTCAAGGAAGCTGTAGCAGAAGTGGTGCAAACTGTTGAATTTTTGCCGATGGGTTGTGTTTTGATTCTGTTATGATCGGGGAAAGGTTGTGAGTCGTGATTATGAAGAAACATTTCATGTATCTATACCTATTTTCAAGTAAAATAAAATTGCTAAGTACTACCAAATCTGAGATAAGTGGGATTAATTTTTGATATCTGGTCAGATTATTACCTGTATGACATATGCTAATTTGTTGTACCACTATTGGAATGGTAAATCACTGGTGCATTTGCTACCGTCTCATTCTTCATAATATATCTTTTTTTGGAGCTTTCAGCAATACGAAATGTGCTTTTTTGGGGTGAATTTCTATACAGCAAAATCTCTGGAAATTGATTAGTACTTACAAGGGCAAATGGTCATTGTGTGTGTTGTGCCCTATACAAAAGAAATCAGATTAGGGGGGGGGGGGGAGTGTTGGAATGAGTTCTGAATTCATTTGATGCAGATACCAAAACAGCCAATCTGTCTGTTGTTTTTATCACCAATTATGGTTTAAAGAGTGGTTGAGTTGGCATTATAAAGATAAAATGCTATCTTGCTGTTGTTATTGTCAGTTCCTATCTTAGTTTGGATACACTGAAGGATTATGTATTATGCTGATGCAGACAAGCATGAGAGGATGGAGGAGTGGTGATGCTATGAATTCGCCACCGTATTTCTGCCTTGGAGATCTCTGGGAAGCTTTCAACGAGTGGAGTTTTTATGGGGCTGGTGTGCACCTCATGTTAAATGGCAGAGATTCTGTAATACAATATTATGTGCCATACCTCTCTGCTATACAACTCTATGCAGAATCATCAAAGCTTTCAACAAGGATCAGGTAGCATCATGTTCTATCTTAATTTTTGCTTTTATATTGCTTATTGTTCTTATTTCTGCTTCAACATTTATACTCATTGTTGGTTGTTGGGATAATCATATTAATGCAAAAGGCATTTCTCTGTTGTAATGTGGATAATTTGGGAATTGGGACAGTAATAGATCAATTTTAATGAATGATAAAGCTGCAAGCTGCCCTATTGTACTAGGCATTGAAGATTTTGTCTGGTCACTAAGATATTAATGCTTTGCTTTGGGAGCTATAGCTAGTTACTTGTTGGGCTTCCAAGTGAGCAAGTTGTCTCTTGGACAGGGTAATTAACAACCGCTGATTTTTTTATTTTGGTTAGTTTTTTAGTCTGATTATTTGAAAATGGGACCATTCAGAAAAAAGTTTAGATTTGGCTAAACAACCAATAGAATTGTGAGAGACTCAGCTGAGAATCTGCTCATGGATTTTTTTTTGTTTGCCTGCTTTTGACTTTGTCTAATTTATCTGAGTTCTTATGTTGTTTGGGGGCACAACCCACTTCTGCACCCAAAACTGCCTGCATATTTTGCTGCTGGTTCCAAGGCATTAAATTTCCTTGTAAACTGTAAAGAAATGTGTTTTATGTGATTATTATGTGTAGTGTAGGCAGTGCTGTTTGCTACTACGTTTTCTGTTCAATATTTGAATTACTCAACCAAATGTTGTATCATACACTGCTCACACACAATTTAACCTGTTGTTTGAGAGAAAAAGATTGTTTCCTTGGGTATAATTTTTTGAGCTAATTGTGGTTATCGGGATCTTATTCTAGTACATCTGTTAGAATAAAAATGGACTAGTTAAAGAGTTTCATCACCACGTAATAACTAACAACCACCAGTGGCTTGTTAATCTGTAGTTCTTTCCATTGCATTTTCTGGTTGGATACAATTATTCAATTCATTGTACATGAATTGATAGGACAGTCATATGTTTGAAGGGTATTGTAGTTTTCGTCGTGAAATTAGGGTCTGAACACCTGATTTTACCAGTTTTCCTACTGGGTCATGATAGAATTGTAGTTTCCAGTATTATTGGTTTATTTGGGTAGTATTTGTATTATATGTCCTTTGGAGTTAGAAGTTGTAGAAAATCTGTGATTCAGGAAAACTGTTTTAAATAAATTTACTACAGTAAACCTGCTGATTATTGGAAACTGGTGGGATTCTGGAGAAAAAACAAAAAAGAGTTTTTTGTAAGCCTGTTGGTGATTACTGATGTATAACATTGTTCAAAATAAAAACATTGAAAGAGATATATGGGAAAGAAATCAAAACTGACAAAGAGCATTGATATGCACTTCCCAGTGTGGATTGACCTTTTTTTCTGCTGCAATTTTCATAGTTCAGAACCTTTCTTAGTTATTTTTCTCGCGTACTTAAGGCATGCTTGGGAGGAAAGTGATGAGGAATCTATGGATACTAGCAGTGAAAGTAGCAGTGGAATTGATGCTGACCAATTAAGAGGTTTATCCCTGGAAGCTACATGTCAATTGGAGAATGGTGACTTTCAAAGGGAGGATGGTGGATCGCAGTTGCCATCCACTTGTCCAATATTTGAGTATATGGAGAAGGATCCACCTTATGGTAGAGAACCTTTAACAGACAAGGCAAGCTCCACCTCCCCCCTTGAACAATTTTAAAATAAAAATAAAAATCAAAGGAATATGTATCATATATATGTCATTCTATTTCATGCTCATTATAAATGTCCCATCAGGTATCGATTCTTGCAAGTAAATTTCCAGAGTTAAAGTCAATCAGAAGCTGTGATCTTCTGCCGACCAGCTGGATGTCTGTTGCATGGTATATCTCTTATACTCCAGCGTCTTAATGTAATTTACTGGGTCATTTTGTCAGTAATATCATAACATCTGATATCTTGGTATGCTTTAGAGAGTTTCTATTCTTTTTAATGATAAATTCCCCATTATATCATTGAAGTGTGTTGACCAAGTTGACCTATATGTTTGATTAGCACCACCATTAGTATCTTGAGATAATCTTCTTAAACAACACCAAATTGACCTTTTGGTTTTATTATCACCATCAGTATTTTCATGAGATTTAGCTACAGCTCCATAGTTCTTCATCTTCTTTTCCTGAGTGCACTCTTTATCATCATGTCAAATAGAATGCTGATTTTGCCATAAGCCAGAATCATAACACTTTCTGTGCTGGCCCAAACAGAGGATGCATACCCCTTTTGTGCTGGTGTATCTGCTGATACTAAGGACACCCTCTATGCAAAATCTCAGTTAATACAACTTGTGTAGAAGACCAATACTGGTAATGAAGTGTTGCTATGATTCTACATATTGGTTTCATCCTGAGGCTTACAATTGCAGGTACCCTATATATAGAATCCCTACTGGACCAACACTCAAGGATCTCGATGCATGTTTCTTGACATTTCATTACCTAGCAACAGCAACACCTTCCAGGGGTAAGTACCATCCTATGCCAGCTGGAATACAAAGTACCAATTTTTGCTTGCAGTTGCAGCAGATGGTGTGGTCTCCCTTTATTTCATTGCAGTTCCATGAATAATTACATATGCTTCATGCAGATGCTGATCCTAGTACACCCGCCTGCCCCAGTTCTGGGGGCATCAACCGCTGCATGAATGCAGCTGGTAAGCTAACATTGCCAGTCTTTGGACTGGTACCGTACAAATTACGGAGTTCTATTTGGTCATCAAATGGACCTCACGAACAGCAGCTCGCAGCCTCACTGATGCAGGCAGCTGATGACTGGCTTCGGAACCAGCAAGCACATCATCCAGATTTCCGGTTCTTCATTACACACTATAACACAGTATGGAGATGACAAGATTCTTACCTGTTCGTTGTAAATGGTTACGAGCGTTTTCGGTTGTCGGCTGAGCCGGGCTACTTGTAACATTATGTTGACGGTCGTGTGACGTAGCGTTAAGCGTTAACACTTCTGAACTTCTGTATCAGTCATCGGCTTTATGCCAGGCAGCTAATTTGTGACGTCTCCAGTAAACTGTTGTAGGTAAACTTTTGAGAGGAGGAATAAATATCATAGTGGAGACATGTAGAACAAGAGTAGAGTTGCGCAATTTTTTTGTTTAGAATTCAAAAGAACTTTTTCTATGCTGCATGTTTTTGAACTGTTTGTAACATAGATATTTCATCAAGTAGTCAATTCAGGTGGGTGCCCATATGGCCATACGACTCTTGACAGTTGTACAAGTCACGCTTCTTATTTTCGTCAATTACGGTAATGGAAGTTAAAGAAACATGCATGCGATAGCATTGCTGACTTCACAAATAATTCTCTGCTTCAATCAATTGTGCACCACCCTTGCATCACAATTGCATCCTCAAATATTGTACCCTTTGCAATGATTTTCTTCAAAGTCTTTCATTCTTAAGCAAGTTAGAATATACCAGAGTTTTTTATAGGCTCGTAAAGCCTATCAAACCTTTTAACCTTTTAAGGAAAAGAGACTCTCTCTCTCCTCTAGACAAAGTTATATTGTGCCTCTTGTAATAAGAAGTTATAAACTGCTATTATTGGTACAACAGCTTACACAATGCATGTAAAATCAACCCAAAGCAAAGGACGTAAGTTAATTAGAGTATTCCTATGCTGACTAAGATGCCAACTAGACAAAGGACGTAAGTTAATTAGAGTATTCCTATGCTGACTAGGATGCCAACTAGACAAAGATATTGTTGTTAGACAATACATGTGGCGTCGAAGTTAGCACACAATGTCCTCCTATGTAGGTCAGGACTGTGATGGATTCTCCATTAAAATACATGGTGAAATAATAGCTCAGGGATCTCAATAGGAACAAAATAAGAAAAATCAATTTTCAGGGGAAAAACGTATAGAAGCCCAACATATCCTTGAGTGTCTCACATTGCGTCGCTCGCTCAGCTGGCGTATAAATCAATACCGAAATACTCTTATTAGCTCTCGTAGACCATACAAGCTATAGTATCAATAAGAACACTTTACAGGTTTCTACACTGAATCACACCTAACCTGCAAAAGTCGTGCATCACAGCTTAGGCCTATTTAGATCAGAGGACATTTAAAAGATTTTTGGAGAAATATTTTTATAAAAATATCGTAAAATTTATGCAAAGTATTATTCACATAAAATAAAAAAAGAGAATAGCAGCTCGGCTCATCCTAAACGACAAGACCAATCTATAGAATACCCAACCGGCCTAGACCTCTTAGCAAAGAAAATTGATATTATGTCACTTAATTTACACAACTTCGATAAAATACCACTTACTATATGACAACGGTTAAAATATATATTGAATACTCTATACTTTATATTTTGTCCTTTTACCCTTTTTCTTTGTTTTCTTATTTTTTCATTCCAAAATTAATATGAAATAATATTTTTACCGTTCTCTTTTATATGGGTATAATCTATTACGTTCACAGCTCATCTCACACGATGTCATCTCTATGCTTCTAGTTATCGTCGCTCGCCGTCACCCGAGATGCGAGGTGTTCAACGTCAGTCACCGCCACTGCTCGACGCATGCCGCTACCATTCGACACCTACCGCCGTTGCCCGACGTCTATCATCACCACCCGACACCTGCCGTTGCCGCCAAGGTGTGCAAGGGCGACGAGGGGGAGGTGCGAGTCAGCATTGACAGGAAGATGGTGATGAAGGTATGGCAGGTGAGTAAGGGTTCTGTGGCAATTGTATGGTGTGGTCACCAACAGAGAGATGATTGGCGTTACGGGAAAGAGAAGAGAAGGATAAGAATACCATTTCACATTGATTTTGTAAAAAAAATGTAAAATGAAAAGTTATATAGTATCTAATATATTAAATGGCATTTCAACACAGTGGGTAGCTGGTAGCATTACGTGACCACACCGCGCATCGCCGATCTGCCTCTCGGACAGTCGGACAGCGCCGCCTCCGCCGACCGCGACCTCGCCACGCGCCGGCGCCGGCGCCATCGCCTTCGCCGTCCTCTTCCTCGCAGCTGCCTCCTCCCCCTGCACTGCTCCTACCGGCGCCGCCGGTATCGGCGCTTGCCCTCCCGCCCTGTTCCCTCTTTCTCGAATCTCGACTTCCCCCGCTGGTGAAGACCCGCAGAGCGCCGACGATCCAGGCAGGTAAGCGTCGATCCCGTCGTTTCTCTTATGGTTTGGGTTCTCCGATTCAACGAGCGCCGTGTCACGTACCCGCGTGGTTCAGATCGCGCGCGAGCCGCGAGTTGGTTCGCGTCGTCGATGTCGCTGTGCACAGTGTCTTGCCGCAGATCCGGCAACTTGTCAATCAAGCACGCGCACCTTCGTATGCGCGACGGTTACAATATTATGAGAAGATCCTGCAATAACACATGAATCTCTATGCAGATCTACTCGTGGAAGATATTGTGGGGTGAGGGGATGGGTGTAGAGCACACCAGATCGTCCCCAACTCTTCCTCTTAAATGAGTAAAGATTAGATCGTGGACATTCTGATTGCGTAGTTGAGGCCCAGTTCTAGGCATTCTGTGTTGGAGAAGAGTTGGAAGTGGATTTATATATTTGGAGCTGTGAAGACTAGTGTTTCTCTTCAACAAATTCAATTTTTGAATGTGTTTTGAGTTGTGAAATTGAGCATTTCTGTTTAAGTGTATTAATCCAATGTCTGGCACATCACTTATGAGTTAGAATGCATTTGTCATTCCTTTGAGCCACCAACTTATATTACTAGGACTGCTGTTATCATATATGCATTAGGAATATATTGTGTTCGGTCCTACAAAGCCTTCTACATGTATATAGTGACTAGCTAAATGCCAGTGCTTTGCTACAGACAAAATTCATAATATCGCCTAAAATATGTCTTTGGAGGTGTTAACGTTAGTTATTTATGTGACAATCCTTCTAATTGGAATTCTATAATATTAGAAGATATCAGGGGGCAATTTATACAAGCACCACCGGGAAGTGGTGGGGTGGCAGATTCACTGCTACCACCACCACTAGAGTCTTTTGAAAGGAGTATAGAAGTATAGATTTGCCACAGATCTAACTAAGTTGGTAAATTACCATTTACCAATAGAGGCCCTTGAGCCTTATCTCTCATGTTGATTACACTTTAGAGTATCTTTCCCTGTACTTGTCGCCAGTCTCTGTTCTGTTTCATTCCATGTTGTTACAAGGCGATGATGCACAAGCATTGCTCTTTTTCATTGCCTTTTTGTTTCTTGGAAATTTGAACAAAAATGATGTTTATATGGCTGTAGCTTCTGGTTCAACATTTAGTTTGTGAAATGGCATTGGAATATTGGATGATTGGAGTAGAAATTCTTTATCTTGGTCCTTGTCAACCCTTAGGTATACTTCGTGTGGGATTTTATTTCCAACTTTGCACAGTTCAATTGCTATGCCCATGAATTGGTCTGATGCTTTTATTTAACCATGTGCAGAATTCTGAACAGTTCAGCTTGGAAGCATGTCATCGAAGAAAATAGAGTTGGACCACAAGGACATGGTCCATGATTCTGCTATCGACTATTATGGCAAGCGCCTTGCGACTGCTTCCTCAGACACCACTGTGAAGATCCTCAGCATTGGCGGCGAATCTGCCCCATCCCAGGTCCTCACAACGCTCAGTGGGCACTATGGCCCTGTGTGGCGTGTTGCATGGGCACATCCTAAGTATGGTACTATCCTCGCATCCTGCAGTTATGATGGCCGTGTAATCATTTGGAAGGAGGGTGCTGGACGCCACTGGTCTCAAGCCCATGTATTTACTGACCACAAGTCCTCTGTCAATTCCATCGCTTGGGCCCCATATGAGGTTGGTCTTTGTCTTGCATGTGGATCTTCTGATGGAACCATTTCTGTCATGACTATGCGAGCGGACGGGGGATGGGATACTGCAACGATTGAGCGAGCTCACCCTGTTGGTGTGACAGCAATCTCCTGGGCTCCAGCAACAGCTCTTGGTTCTCTGGCTGGTTCGGGAGATCTTGTGTATAAGCTGGTCTCTGGTGGTTTCGACTCAGTTGTTAAGGTGTGGGGATTTGTCAGCGGTTTCTGGAAATTGGAGAGCACTCTTCCTTCAGATGTGCATACAGAATGTGTGAGAGATGTTGCATGGGCACCAATGTTGGGCTTAGCTAAGTCAACCATCGCCAGTGCTTCTCAAGATGGGAAGGTTGTCATTTGGACCAGAGGGAAAGTAGGAGATAAATGGGAGGGAAAGATCATGCATGACTTTGGATCCCCAGTTTGGAGGGTGTCCTGGTCCTTGACTGGAAACATATTGTCTGTAGCTGCTGGTGAGAACAACATAACGCTGTGGAAGCAAGGATCAGATGGGCAATGGGAAGAGGTGATGAAGGTCGAGCCACCAAAAGTCGAGTTATCAGAAGAGGTGAAAAAGGTTGAGCAGTAGAGAGATTGCATAACAGTTTCAGTTTTCTTGCATACTTGCAGTTTGATAAGAGTCTCGGCACCTTTTTTGCAAGCGTACTGACAAGCATTCGATCACCTATTGTTAGTACTTAGTACCTTTACATCAGCTGCTGTTCTACCTTGGATGGGTTGTGCTTTAGAATTCGACATTTTCTGATTGGTGTACCTATTTGGTTCTGTATATCTTTCAACTTTGTTTGGTCATTGTTGAACACCACAGCTGTTACAAGATTATCGTGTACTGGAAATTTGGCGTTCTGATGATGCTCTATATGCTGTTATTCTTGCACTAAGTTGATGTAAGTTGCTAATTTGCTGTCATCAGTGCTTCCGACAGCAAAAGCACAAAGTTTTGCGCTTGTGCTTGTGTCAGTTCGTTTCATTGAGATCAATGAGAAATCTCAAGGCTATTAATAAGCGTAATATAGAACACTCCTGATACTTTTCGTAAAAAAGATTGTATGATGCTTTGCATTGACTTTCCAATTTCCGGCAGAAATGCAGCGAACACGACAGCACGAGGTCGGATTGCACAGCGCGCGCTGGACATGGCGGACTGGCCGTCTCGGCCACTTGGCGCAGGGGGAGTACTTGCTAGCTAAACTCGGACTTATCCAACCTTTCATAACTTTCCATTACGCACTAGAACTCTAGAACTGCAAGTTGAGAGATGAGTTAATACCAAATGAAATGGATTGGTTTTCAGCTAAGGAATATTCCTATATTGAACATGTGGGGCGATTTTTTTCTCTAAACCACACCATCCCTAATTCCCTTTAACAGTGATTACAAGTCGGCCAACTAATCGTAATTAGTCGGCCGACTAGTTTAGGTCCAGTAGAAAATTCGGTCCATACTCCAGCCCAGCCCAAAAACAGAAAAACTCTGATAGAAAAGAAAAGAACCTTCCTTCTAGTCTCCAGCTGCCACACCCCCTTTCAGTTCCAGGTTTCCAGCAATCCAGCCGCACGACAGAAAATAGCGCTGAAGCAGCGAACGCCCGAAGCCCCGCATGCCCCGAAGTTTGCCGCCGCCGCCTCCCTCAAGGTGGGCTCCTGGTGGCGTCGCCGGCTCGCTGCCCTCCGCTAGTCCTCCTCTAGTCAGCCCTCTTGCCAGCGACGACCTATCCAGCAAACGGTGATGACTGCATGACTAAAGGGCTGAAGGCTAAACTCTAAACTCTGAAGCTAGGCTAGGGTGCTCGGATAGATCTGAAGTTCTGAACTTCTGAAGACTGAAAGGTAAGTCCTCACTTAGGTCGTGCTGCTATGAGTATTCCTCTAATTTATCTAGTGTCCAGTTTTCTTTTTTTGTGCTGTTGTGCATTCTATAATTATGTGTGCTACTGTCCAGTGGCATGAATTAGCTTGCTGTGTCGTGTTGTTGTGCATTCTATACATATGTAGAGGGGCCCTCTAATCTACCCAGTGTCAGTTTTCTTTTTTTGTGCTGTTGTGCATTCTATAATTATGTGTGTTGCTATCCAGTGGCATGAATTGGCTTGATGTCTAGAGTCCTCTAATATAGAGAAAACAGTGGCATGAATTGGCTTACTGTCTAGTGTCCTCTAATTTTATGTGTTGTGCATTATATATATATGTAAAGGGCTATAATTGGCTTGCTGTTATTCTTAGTTCCTATGGTTATCATGTTATATTAAGTGACGAGTAATAGGATTCTTATCTTTGTGCAATATAATGTGGCTAAATTGCGTGTGAGAAGATGAGTAGTGGCAGTTCTGATGGTGCTCAGCGAGCTATGGTGAAGGTTATTTTTTCTGATGGAACTAGTGGTACATCAGGATCATCTCCAGGTGCTGGTAGTGGTAGAGCCACTGTTTCCTCAACTACTCCAAGTGAAAGTAGTAGTGTAGCATTCATATTAGATAAGGACATAGCTGCATTGCCACCAGATTTAGCTGCTCTAGAGAAAGATCCTAAGAGAAAGGTAAGTCTAAAGATTTAGGATGGAAATATAGGTTTTGGCCAGAAATAGATAAGAAGAAATTGGTGCAATATATATTTTGCAAAAAGGTAGTGCCTTTAGGAATTAAAAGGTTTAATCAGCACCTTGCTGGGGGTTATTCTGATGTAGAGATGTCCAAAAGCTGATGAAATGATTAGGAAAGAAATGCGGCAGTATTTGAGTCCACAGGACAATATGGTCCTAGCTATAGATCACCTAAATACTATGCAATGAGAAATCCTCTACTTGATAGGGCAGTGAACAAGACAATGGAGCTGAGAAAGAAGCACGAGGAAGCTTTGAAGGAATATGGATGCACGCTTATGTCTGATGGATGGACTGACACGAGTCACCGCCGTCTTATCAATTTTCTTGCCAATAGTCCACCAGGGACCTTTTTAGAATCAGTGGATGCTTCAAGTGAGATAGCCGATGTAAGTATGTTGGCTAACTTGTTAGAAGAACAAATTGAAAAGATTGGGAAGGAATATGTGGTGCAAATTGTCACTGACAATGGATCCAATTTTAAGGCTATAGAAAGAATTTTAATGAAGAGAATGCCTACTTTGTTTTGGACGCCTTGTGCTGCCCATTACTTAGATTTGATGTTAGAGGATATTAGAAAAATAAAAGTCTTCAACACTTATATTACTAATGCAAAGAAGGTGTGTAGATTCATCCACAATCATGGTAGGCTTCTTGACCTCATGAGAGATAAGATATGTAGAAATCTTGTGAGACTAGCTGCAACTTGCTTCGCCACTTTAGTTCTCATATTAGAAGTATGCATAGGCACAAGCAGGGATTGAGAAGCCTATTTGTTAGTGAAGAGTGGCATCAAACAAGCTTGTCTCATGGCAAGGAAGGAGAGTCTATTGAGAAGATTGTCTTTTCCATGCAATTTTGGAAATCAATAGAAAATTGCATGAGAGCTTCACAACCAATCCTCATTACATTGATGATAGCAGATGGTGATGAGACACCGGCTGCTCTTGAGATCATAGCAACCATGGATCTACAAAGGACAACATTAAAATGCTTTGAAAGAGAAACCACAATTGCTCAATGAGGTGTTGGAATATTTTGAGAGGAGATGGGACAACCAAATGGAGCAAAAGTTATATGGAGCAGCCCTATTCTTGAATCGAGGAAAGTTCTTTGCCATAAGGAAAACCGATAAAAGAAAGACTATAAGATTGAGGTTAATATTCAATGATATTGTGTGGAAAATGGTTACTGATAATGATGAACATGACAAGATAAGCAAGCAAACTGATGATTATGAGAGGTCAGAGGATGATTGCTTCTCACAGCCATTAGCAATAAGAGATAGAGCTAGAAAGGATCTTATTAAGTCATAATGACTTATACATATTTAATAATTTGTTTTTTATATTCTCTATGTGATGGTCATTTTTGTATTGTAGTTCTTTGGTGGGGTATACATGGTGGCCTTGCATTTGAGCTGCAAAGGTTAGCAAAGTGAATTGTAAGTCTTTGCTGTTTAGCCTCTAGATGTGAGCGTAATTGAAGTATATTTTCTCATGTAAGTATATTTTCTCAATTCTCATGTTTGGATCTTAGGAAAAGCTGCAGCCATGACACGTCTAAGTGCAATGTTTTTTTGAACTTACATATCCATACAAAAGAGAAACAAGCTAGAGCATAAAAGGTTGAATAAGTTAGCTTTTGTTAGCTATAATCAAAAGATGACAAATGGATTTCAAAATTTGCGAGAGCTTAGTTCTAAAGGAAAGAAAAGTAACCCATTGATCCTTGAATAATTTTAGTAGGAGAATGAGTGGGTTGATCCTAATTGTGATCCAGTCCATATAGATGACACCGATTTAACTTGGACTCAAGTTGATGAAGTTGTTGGTGCAACTCCGCATATGAGAGGTCATAATTTGCCTAGGGTTGCTGCTAGAAATACCTCTGTCACACAAACTTATAGAAGAAAGAGGAAGCATCCAAGGACAATTTCAAATGAAGATGAAAAAAGTAATGATAATGATGAGAAAGATGAATCATAAATGTATCCACAATAAACTGATGAAGAAATAGAGGTAGAGGATAAAGGTGGAGATGGAGATGGAGGAGGCTTCCAACTAGATCATGATTTAGTTGGCTGATTGTGTTCAGCTATTTCTTTGTGTCATTTTATTTCAGAACTTATTTTAGACATAAACTATTGTTGTTGTCCTAGACTTATTTTGGTCATGAATTCAAATCAATTGTTGTTGTGTGCTATCTTGAACTTGTTTTATTATGAACTTAGATCATTTTGTGAGTGGATCAGGATATTGATAAGTGGTATGTTTAATTGTCTAGAGTTATTTACTTGTTTTAATTCAATTTGTTTCATCATTGTATAGAATAGGACTTAGAACTCTTCTATCTAGATTCTAGACTCTGGAGCAAGGGATATCTCTAATGAAAATCATGGAATGCTTCAGGTTACAGTATGTATGTTTTATCATGTCCTGAACATAGATCAATTGTTGTTGTTCTGAACATATTTTTTCATGAACTTAGTCATATATGTATTGTGAGTTATCCTGAACGACTATTGTTGTTGACCAGCGACTAGACAACGACTAATCGTATCGATTAGTCAGTGCCCCTACAACTAGTGTCGACTAGATGATCCGAAATCATTGCCCTATAGTTGCAGCGACGAAAGAGACGCGACATGTGTAGGAAAGAAGCACTAATGAAGGTTCGCTCCTACGCTACAAGTGCCGATGAGCAGCACCAGCAGCCTCCGCTACCCTCTGCAGCCACCATCTCCCGCTCTCTTCGGCTACGGATGTCGCCATTGGCTGCTACTATGGTGGATGCACCCTCCTGTCCTCGAACAACACCATGGCGAACACGGACACTGCCTCCCAGTCCACGCTACCGCTGACTATAGATGGCCATATGGGCTAGGCCATATGGGTCGGGCCATATGGGCCAGCACGAAGCATGGATATTTTGGCCTGGCCTAGACCTGACACGACCCGTCTTCCATCGGGCCAGACCGACTCGCAAAAAGCACTGGGCCATGCTTGGGTCGAGGGATCGGCACGGCAGGCCCGCTCGGCACGAACCTGGCCTATTGTGCCCTATGCGCCTGCCGTTGAGCCCTTGGACGAAAATACGAAATAAACAGGAGACGTGTGGCAGTGGCACTTGCGCAGTTGCGCGCTAGACTCAAGCAACTCTCCACGTGCCACGCAGCTGTGCACTGGTAAAGCAACTCAGCTACTCAAGCAAGAAAGCAAATGTGTGGGCCCTAGCTACATTCATGGCATTTGCATGTAGGGCCTCTTTTCCCTCCCACATGGTCGCACCTCACGCAGGCACGCCGCATGCTTGCCCGCCTCGGTGACTCCCCACATGTGGGCCCAGCTGGCCGCGTCATGCCCGTCTCTTCCCGTCTCCTTGGAAATCGTGTCCTCTTTAAAAGAGGAAAATGAGTGGCTCGCTGGGCGGGAAAATAAGGTTTGCCTAGGTCGGTTGGGCGGGAAAAAAGAGACAAAATCAGGCCATGGGCTGGTACGAGCCCATCGGGCTACCGTGCTTTTGGACCGACATGGCCTGATTTTGACTCCAGCCGTGTCGTGTCTAGGCCGAGACCTAAGCCCATGGACTAGCACGACACGACCCGATTACACAGTCGAGCCATGTCGGCCCAGCTCGATTGCACAATCAGGCCATGCTAGCTCGACACGATTCAAGTCAGGCTAACCTTAGGCTCAGGCTAGGCCGGGCAACCCATATGGACATCTATACCGCTGACACCTTCATACAAGTTGTCTATGTCAGCGAGATGCCTCTCCGTGTCAAAGAACTCGCCCAACAACATCAGTGTGGCATCATCGTGGCAGAGCCACTAGCAGCCCCATCGAAGCTATGGCCGTGGTGCTAGCACCGATATGCCTATCAACATCTCTAGTATTGTCTTATTTATCCAACCAAACATTATATCGAAATCATTCAATCGCTTATCATTCTTTCGACCAAACACATAATGAAATGATTTTATTCACCCAACTAAACATATTATACATATTATAGAATCATCTCATTACCTAAAAATAGAACATCATATCTCATTAATCTCTATTAACTCAACCAAACATTTAAAATCAGTCATAACTTATAAACTGAGACACGTGATCTAACCATCGAAGAATAATTTTAGAGTAAGACATTTATACTTTTACTAAAAATAGAATTAAACATAAATTAATTCTAAAATTATTAATTTTAGAAATTTATATTTGGCTACGGACCCGAAGGTCGCAAAATTGCCGCACGTACTCGCGTAAGTGTCCTTTTATTTCGTCATCCAAAATCGTGGATTTCCAGCAAGGAGTCTACCCAGACACACATTCAAACTCCACCAAGCAGAAGAACAACCGAATTTGTTCATTTGCGTTGTACGCGGACATAGCCCAGCAGCGCCTCCAACTAACGGAACCGCTTTCGCGATGGCAAACATCATGAGGCAGCAGCAAAAATCACCGCACATGCAACAGTAGGATGTAGAACGACTGGGAAAAAATTTCTCTTGCTCAAGCTATCGGTTTTCTTCTTGTGGTGGAAAAATGACGCTACAGAGTGCTACAAAGACAATATCAAGTCCCTCAGCATTGTTCATCTACAGAGTACTTTGTCAAGTTTCTGATCAGGAAAAAGGAAACTTCATAATAATGGGAGAACTAACAAATCCCGGCATCTGCGCGAAGGCTGCCTCCGTTCTTCATCCTCACCATCTTAGAGCTCATCCTGGAAAGAAAGGAAACGGGGAGGTTAGAGGAATGCTTGACAAGAAGCCATAAGCTTCAACAACAAAACAAAATTTGGGACGAGTGGACAACGCACATGCTTCTCATCGTCAGAATCCTTGCCATCCTCTGCATCAGAGTCAGCCTTGTCCTCATCTTCAGCATCCTCATCCTGTCAAACATAAATGTTGGTGAGGTTTAGATCAAGCCATCAAAGGACGTCATTAAGGAAGTACAGGTGCAAATCTTACATCTAAATCATCATCGTCCTTGGAAGCTTCCTGTTAACAAGGCATTGATTTGTTATTAATAGAAAGCAAATTGAATCTCCAACAACCACAAATAAAGGCAATTTAGCAAAGGAAAAAATTTCAGTTACCTAAAGTTATGCTATTGTTAATTAACAATCAGAACACGTACCACAGAAAGGTAAACAAAAACATGTCAACTGTCAGTTAAAAGTTTCTATCACACCATAAGTATAATTTACTAGGGATGCCACCAGTGGTATAAAACAAAAATTTGTGATGCCAACAGAATTCTGCCAGATGTCAAAGAAACTATGACATATACCCAGCCACCAAGTAGAGGAAATAAGATGCCCCACTGATAATCATCTGTGAACTAGTGTTCACGTCAACAAAGACCAAGATGCAGAAGAAACACTGGCATTGACAAACCAAAATGCCATGATAACAAAAATTATGCGTCCATTGATACACGTCATACAAGAACATTATATGGTGAAGGAATTTACCTCCTCATCCTTCTTTTTCTCTGCCTCATCAAAAGCAGCCTTCTCAGCCTGCAACAATCACTAATGTTAGTGCATGTTTGGTCAACAATAAAATGGCCATGATTGAAATGCTAGGTGAAGAACATACATCCTTGTGCTTGCCCCATGTCTCTTCTGCAAATGTCTTGGCCAACTCAGGGTCGTCAGCGATAAGAATGTTGTCAAACAAAGTTCCTGATTTCACCTGTTGAGAGAAATGAGAATAGCATAACTAATTCAGTCTTCCTGAACAGGCTCAAGGAATTACATGGTGTTCAGCACCAACCTGCCACAACTCAATGCCAATGTACTTCAGGCTGTCAAAAGCATAGATGTATGGATCATCCTTGAAATCTGTGAACCAAGAAATACAATTCAGAATGCATAGTTCAATATCTAAACAATGAGTGATACCAAGTTGTTCAATTATAGGTAAATACACCTACCTGGGTTGTCAATCATAGGTGCCTTCCATTTGCCCTGGTAGTTAGGGTTCTTGATTTTCTGTCAAATGAAACATGTTAATGGCAGAAACCTGAAATTTGCAACAATTTAAACCTCTTCATCATTGGTAAATAGAATAACCATACCTTTTGCTTCCATGGTCCCTTGTACTCAGGGTTTGGAATGGTCGGGGCAGTCCATTCACCATCTTCCTCATCATCCCAGTCCTCAGGCTGCAGAAAGCACATCAAATAATTTAAAAACACAGAATGTTGTTCATCATAAAACATAAAGTGACCATCTTAGCACATAACCCATTATGTCATTCATCACATAACCCAGAATATACCTTCTTAGCATCAGGGTCAGAGATTTCCTTGGGAATATCATCATAGCCCTGGAAATAGCATATCAGGGGTCATTACATAACAAAGAAATGTAGCTTCATTCTAGCATCACTTTTAAATCAATTCAGAGATATTATCACAGGAGCTCACAATAGTATAAAAGCTTTTAATTTTAGTTAGGGTAAGGTTCCACTTCACTATTCATACAAGATATGAAGATATTATACACACTTTTACAAGATATAGGAACAACTCAACAAAGGAAATGCTACCTCTGGCTTCTGGTCCTCAGGGTCAGGAATGTACTCCTTGTCATCCCAGTCCTCTGGCTGCAATTATAAAGTATTGTTTTAACATTACAAGACAAAAGCAAGGCAACTCAAGAATGCTAGGAATCTGCAAAAAGTACCTTCTTAGCCTCTGGGTCCTTGATTTGCTTTGGTGGAAGAATATCCCAATGCTCATATATACTGCCAGATTGCTTCTCGACATTATCAATCAGGATGGTGTATGTAGCATCAGGACGGATGATCAAAGTGTACACGTGAGACAGCTGATCAGTCTCACAAGGCACATCCTTCTTGATCAAATGATTCTTGTCGTTCTTAGTAAGGATAGTGTGAACCTTCTTGGTGCTGTACCCACAGATGTCTGGTCCAAACATAATGCTGCAGTCAAAAGTACAAGTTAGACAACTACCAATCAAGAGATTAGTGAGCATCTGAACAAAAATAGCAGAAAATTATTACCTGTAGGGTGTGTCCCCACCAAATTTCTTCTGGTCAACATCTCCACCAAGCAGCTTGACATATCCACCACCGCAGTCAAGCTTCTGCTCGTGCTTTACAGAGAACTGCAGCACAAGGGTCTTATCCTTGTTGCTGAATTCTGGATACTCCGCAGAAATGGCATAGAACCTGTGGTCCTCAGAGGTTTGAATACCTGCAACAAGAAACATTAAGTACCAGTAATGTAAAAACCATCAAGGTTGGTTTCTGAATATGGTGTATGAGGTCTTCTAATTCACCTTTGTCCTCAGGAGCTCCATTCCACTTTCCAGATGTGTGGTTCCATTCACCAGCCATGTTCTCGTCCCTCTTCCAATCTGACTTGACCCACCGACTTTCCCAACCATCTGTGCACATAACAGAATCCATTTAGATAAAACATGAAATTTCAAGTTTAGTATATCTTCTGCAGAAACAGAAAATAGTAGTACAAATTATCAGATGTACCATAAATAAATATAAGCCCAAAACTGAAGCGCCAATTGCACTAAATTCATAATTCATTATGCAGATAAATGATAGATCACATTCTAATGGACATGACTGGTGATAACCATCATAAAGCTGCCAATTCTCACTAATATGCAACTAACCTTGCACAAGCATACGCAGATCTTAAACCTTTAATCATATTCTAAAACCGATGAAAAACCATCAAACCTAGACTCGAGATTTTTCCTGTTTCGCTGGTAGAAATGAAGTAAAATTCACCACATTATACAACGGAATACGAACAAAGCCCTATTATGAAGTGTCCACGCCTGCAGATTAGATACCAAACAGACCTAAGATTTTTCGATCCGAGTCAACCCAACAACTACAATGTTCCACAACTAGACGATTCCGTAACTAATTCACGCAAAGTAGATCGACACAGCGCACGCTCGCAGTAGACGACGCCATTAGATCCCACGAGCAAATGCACTTAAGATCAACCGAAAACTATCAGATCCTCCATATCACAGCAGCAACAATCCAAAAATGGCATGCATCACCACTAACAATCCCCAATTCGACGCCGAACTCCAGATCTCTAACAACCAGCATGCCTCCACGACGTGTAAACCCCAGAAAAACCCAAAACCCCGCAGATCTAAACAAACCCATCGCCACCAAACACATCCACGCGACGCGCACTCGCCCCTCCGCTACGTCCAAAACGAGAGCCGCACAACGCAACACGCCGGATCAGATCGAGACGGGATCACCGGATCGGGGGGCAATCACCTTCGAACTTCTCCTGGAAGAAGACCTCGCCGGCGACCGCGGCGACGGACGCAAGGACGAGAGCGAGCGCCGCGGCAGCGGCGCCGTAGGAGGACCCCGCGCGGATCGCCATTCCCCTCCCCGCGGAAACTTCTAGAAGCTTCTGATCCGATCCGATCCGAAAACCTCCCGTTAGCGTATCGGCTCGGCTACAGCGGGAGTGGCCTTAATAAGCGGCGGGGAGCGGGTGGGTTTAGGGGGTTCCGGTCACCAACGCAGTGGGCTCACCGCGCCGGAGCCTGTTCACTGACGCGTGGGCCCAACGAAGGTGACGGTAAGGGTGGCGTCCACGGTGGCGCGGGTGGGCCACCGCCGGCGGCCAATGGCGAGCGGGGGCTGTGGGGCTTAGCCAGTGAGGATGCGCCACGTGGAAACTTCGACGTGTTTAGGGGTGCGCAGAGACGCGGGTAGGTCGCCCGTGCGTGGCAACGGCCACCGGGAATAGTAAGATAGGGGAGAGGCTGGTTTGGGTCTTTGGAATGATGCGAGGGCGTAGGCGGATGGATCGATGGCTGGGTGGTGGGGCCACATGTCAGTCTCGGTAGAGGGTAGAAATGACGTGTAGATCCTGATTTATATTCGCATCTTTCCCGTTTTGCGCAGATAGCAATTCAGCGCTCAGTCAGGAGTGTGCGTTGATTAGTTCCATTCTTATTGTTTACTCCTTAGTCTTAAAATATAATGTTTTTTTAAAATTTGTCTTAAATATAATAAACTATTATTAGAAAATGTCCCTTTTATTTATAAAATATCTATACTACATTTATTAGTCATTACTCTACTCAATCAATAATTTTCAGGCATACAATCACTTACCCCGAAAAGAATATATTATGATATTTTATGCATAAATATAAATATTGTTATATTCTGAGATGGATAGAGTAGATGTATAGCTCATTCTATAGCAATTTCAAAAAAGTTCAATTCATGTATAAAAGAGCTATAATATCATTTTTCGGGTCAGGGCGATTATTCCAACTAGTTATACCTGGTTATTATTGCGATTATTCCAACTAGTTATACCTGGTTATTATTTTACTTTATCAAATTGGAAAAAATCATGTGCACATACCATTATACATGCTCGTATAAGTAAAACTCAATTTAACACACGCTCGAAGTGATAGATGACACCGACAGATTATTGGGCTCAATAAATTACCATTAAAATTATATATGCGTATGTGTAAATATTATACTTCCTCTGTTCTATAATATAGCAATCTAGAACATGATGAGATATTTCATAGCATAATAAATTTAGATAGTGCTGTAAAATATCTCATCATGTCCTAAGTTACTATATTATAGATTGAAGGGATTACATATAAAAATTAAACCTACTACCATGAGTCATACAACCACAGAGTAGGATGCTTTCCAGCCTAGTTACTTGATTAAGAGCAGTCTCAATCCTTCACATCAACTGATGTCTTAGGTATTTAATGGTCTATCATATAGTCAAAATTCTAATGTGGCAAGCTAATTAATGAAGATAGAGAAGAAAAATGAAAGAAACTAGACATTTATAAATAAACTGAGTTGACACGGTATCTAACAAACAGGAAATCAACCATACTAACGTTAGACCCTGTAGTTCCTCCCTCTTGATTTATATGAGGATCAATCATGCCGGAAATATACAGGATCTTGCCTAGATGGCTCAATGTTTACACGAATCAGGTCTGCCACTAGTAGCTGATACCTGATAGATGCCACATGTCCTTAGTTTTGTGCCCATTTTGAGGTCAATTCTGTATATTCCTTGGTTGCTTTGATCTGATTTTTGTCGATGTGAGATGAACTTGTTGGTCTAAGTTCCTTGTTGATATCACTAGTAGCATGTAACTACTACTCCTTTCCCCTTTTGTAAATAACCTTGTGTTTGAATAATCAAACTTTTCATGTCCTACTTATGTTGCAAAATACGGATCAACACAACAAGTAGCAACCGGTCACCTTGGTTACAAAGTAAACTGCCACACATGTTTAGTACTACATACATGTAATCATTAATTTTTTTTGTCTATAGACACATAGGTTAGAAAAGTAATGTCTATATGCATATTTATTGCACACTCTCTCCTCTAGACACTACTTATAGACATCATGGGTTGGGACTGCCCTAATAACACTTGTACCTGTGTATTGCAGTGGAAAAGGTGAATAAATATTGAGTATCACAGGACTAAAAATGGTTGGTCTTAATTAGATCCACTGAAAATATTTGAGAAATTAATATTCAAGATGATCTCTTGAAATCGCGGCACTTCCTGTTTGAAATAGATGAACATATAATATGGATGGACGATTTGACTTTTTGACAACTAGTTTGAGATTCAAACAAATGAATTTAATGATGAAAATTGGATAAATATTTTTAAAAGTTATAAAAATTCCCACTATTTAAAAGTTTAAAAAACATCGCACAATAATCGATGCAGATTGGAGACAAAATGGGGCCTACTAGTGGTGTCCAAACGTGCAGGGCCACGACTTGCCGGGCTACGACAGGTCGGCACGGCACGGCTCGTATAGCGGGCCAGCACAACGTTTGGCCCAAGCTAATCAGAGGCCGTCACGTGTTCTTCAACAGCTAATTTTCAAGAATTGTCGTTGGAGCGGGAAAAATTAAAACAAAATGCAAAAAGTCTGAAAAATGTAAGGCTGGATATTGCTACCGTAATAGGTTAGTTAGCTTGTACTGTCAACTGCAAATTTGAGAGTTATATTGTCAACTACAAATTTGAGAGTTTAGCATCGTCTCCGTAAGTAAGTTAGTAAATTTATACAGCAGCAAATTTGAGGGGTTGCATTTTATATTGTTTTCTTTCTTTGCCGTAATATAACTATTTACCATTCTAAATATTATCACATCTTCAAATGTCATCTTTTACGATACAATTAATTGTTTGCTATTTTTAATATGAGATCGACTAATTTTTTACCATTTTTCAGCCCACGACTGCCACATCACCGCCATGTCGCCATCATATCATCATCCCGCGTGACAACTAGATGCAAAATAACATACAAATGAATTTAGAATGACAGTAAAACAACGTGCTATAATCAATGAGTTTAAGTTTAAAACAGAGTCAGATAGATCTAGATTTAGAGGATATTTCACTATTATTGTCAACCGTTATTGACGATAAAGCCTACTAAAGACAATATAGCAATGAGAGTGCATGTTGATGTTGCGAAAGCCACAAAGAAATGTGGAATTGTTGCAATGATAGAGGTTTGCCGAGAAGATAACATGAAGGAAAATATATTAACTAATCTGCCACACAATAATATCCAAACTATAATTATATTTTTTTAACATATCTACCCTACTATATAATTAACGAGTTGAGAAGGTGGACACATCACTCATCTGGTAAATCTCAACCCTTTATCTTTAATCATCAATTATTTTGTAAATCTCAGCCCTTTATTTTAATCTATTAAAAAATATTAAATCTCATTTTTTCAGTCATTCTTCTCAGTAAAATAACGTAGATTAGATTTATCTCCTTCCTTCCCGTTTTGGCTCTCTCTTATTCCTGCAGGCTCTCGTGCATATCAAGTCCTGCATCCCCTCTGAAACATGCGAAAGGTTTGTTCACACCGCATCTCCTCCCCATCTAAAACCGCCTTCTCGCCTCCCTCCTCATCCGCCTCTTCCTCCCCCTCCCCCATCCTCTCCGAGCGAGATGCTATAGCTCCGCTTCCTTTCTCCCCCATGCATACGTCGCAGTGGCCATCCCTGTTGCAGCCGCCACCATGGCCCATGAGGAGGCAAGGTGGAGGAGATGGGGCACGAGCCAAGTTCGGCACCCGCCACTTCTTCACCGACGGCCGTTCGTCCGGAAGAAGCGCCCGTGCGAGCACAGACAGCTCTCCACCGTGGTGCCCGCACTGCTAGGTACGCCCCATCCTCCCTCCTTCTCTTGCTCTGCCTACGTCGCCGTTATGTGGGCCAAGAGAGGAACGCCGCTTGCCGCCTATACTTTTCACCCAACCCGAGCACCGCCGCCTAGATCCCCTCTCCTCCTCAAACTCCAGTGCCGCCCGAAGCCCGTCTTCTCCTTCCTGGTCACAAAGCCGTCATCGCCGCCAGATCCAGTAGCGTCGCCGCGCGCATCCCCTTGTTTGTGTAGCGCCGCCACCGCTATCCCTCGTAGACCGGCGTTGCCCCCTTCCCTCCTCGCCATGCGCCGCCACCGCCATCCCTCGCACAACGCCGCTGCCCTCTTCCCTCCTCTTCAAGCACCGCCACCGCCGTCTATTGTATAAGGTCGCTGCCCCCTCCCTCCTCGTCAAGTGCCGCCGCCACCGCTCCCATGGGAGATCGAGAGATAGAGAGGGAGAGATCGAGAGAGAGGCAGAGATGGAGAGATGGGGGGCTCAGGTCCTCGGGAGGAGGTCGAGAGAGAAATAGAGAGGGGGAGAGATAGAGGGCATTTGGATGAAAATTAGTGATACTAATTTTTAAGTTAATGTTTACTGCAAATCATATGAAATGTTTAGTGAACTAAAACAAGAAGATTGCACATGTTGGAAAGGGATGATGATGTTAATTTAAAATACAAGATAATTTAACAGGTTACTTGCCAAGGACCTAAAATATCATGAGGTTTGCGTGCCTATCTGGTTTTGCAGGAGAGCAGGACGAAGTTGGCGAATGGCTGCTCGATTAGATTATCTTATTTTATTATTAGAATGAGTTTATTATATATTTTTTGTTAGAGATATTAAGAAAATAGAACGTGATCTCTCTTCTATGCACGCATCATTATCACCTCCCTTCTCTTTCCTAGCACTATGCCTACCACACCACCCCGCCCACCACCTCGTATCGCCCTTTGCCCTGATCACACCACCCTGACCTCCGTTCCGGCTCCCTATCACCGCGTCGCACCATCAACAGCCACCGTGCAGCCCTGCTATTTCAGCTCTTGTCATCTCTGTTCCCTATCACCTATTTCAACTGCTTTAAGAATCAACTGTAGATAATTCATTTTTTTCTCAGCCTGCTATAATTGTGCTTCTTTGTTAAATTGAATTTTACTCTCCTTCATGTCAATATCTGGGGACATTTACGAGATCAGCAAGTACGTGGACCTTTTTCTTTAGCAGACACCATCCATTTCATCCTGTATGGCTTTATGGTAACTCCTGCAACGCAATTGAATGAAAAAGATCAACGAGAAAAGGAATGCATGCATGAGTGCAGTGAAATAGGGTGTTTATAAATTCGAATCAGTTAACCAGGATAGGTAGACAGTAATTTCCACATCTCCTGAACATGGAACGCAGCACATGCAAATAAGTCCATATTAATATAGATAGCATAGTAACAGAATGAGAACTATCGGCGAATTTATCTTCTGTTGTCTTTCAGTCTTGAGGCAAACCTAGACCGAGGTTTGATTTGAGCAGGTATAGGATTATTAACAAGGTCTTCTTGTGATGTACACCTTTTGTATCTCCATTTTGTACTTTGTTTCATCTTGATATTTTCTACTGTGGTTTATTAGGTGGTGACATTGTGGTACAGAGCACCTGAAATTCTTCTTGGTGTTCCACCCCTGTTGACATATGGTCAGTTGGTTGTATTTTTGCTGAAATGGTGAACCAGAAGCCACTATTTCCTGTAGATTCCGAAATTGATGAACTCTTTAAGATTTACAGGTCTCAATTTTCAAATCTTGTTCAGTCTTGCTTGAGTTGCTTCATGTTCTTCCATGTTTCTGAACAAAGATGGAAAGACCTAACCTGGTCTATACATTTTCATGTGTTCATGTTAATGAAGAATTACGGGTACTCGAAATGAATAAACTTGGCCTGGTGTTGCTTCACTACCCGACTACAAAACATCATTTCCAAAATGGTCACCTGTGGTAAGTCATGAATGACTTTCTTTACTACTAAATAATACGCCCTACTATATAATTAGCGAAGTTGTGGGATAGACACATCGCCTCTCTGGTAAATCTCAACTCTTCATCTTTAATTATCTATCATCTGATAAATCTCAGTCCTTTGTCTTTAATCCGTTAACAAATATTAAATCTCAATCTTTTAGTCATTCCTCTCACCAAAAATATAGAAGATTAGTTTGATCTCCATTCTCTCTCTCTTATTCTCGCAGCCTCTCGGGGGCATCACCGCCGAAACATGCGAAACCACTCCCTCCTCTGCATCTCTCTCCTATTTTCATGCTTCTCCTGCAAGCCTTGCGCCTCCTCCCCCTAGAATCCCCCAAATCGCCGCCTTCCCTTCCAATTCCAGTCGAAGGTACATGCCGCAGGCGTATAGCTCACGGTCCTACCCACAGTCCCGCATCGCCCTCACCCCATCAGCCCTCCCGCATCACCGCCTTCTCCCCCTCATGCCGCCCGTACTCCCGCGTAACCCGCCTGTGCCGCCTGAGGATTGGGCCGAGGAGTCCAAGCGCGCGCGTCGGGCGCCGTCCTCCGAAGACCGCTAGATCACTCCGCTTGTGGGGTGCTTGTGGCCAGGGCATCGCGACGGCACAAGAGGGCTCTGCCACCACCGTGGACGGGGAGCGAGGCGCCATGTTCGGCGGAGCCTCCGCTCAGCGCGGTGCCCGAGGCCGAGGATGCCAAGGAGAGCGTCACCGTCACCGTCCGCTTCTAGCCCCTCAGGTTTGGGTTGCCCTCCTCAAGTTTCATCTGGCAATATCTCTGGCCACAAATGCAGTGCACCGCCAAATACAGATGTTCTCTCTCTGGGGATCGAGGATGATAGGGCCGCCGCCATAGGTTTCATCGACGAATCCAAGGGTCAGGGCCTTCCGCTCATCACTGCAGTATGATTTGTTTTTATTAGTTTCAATGAATCGTAGCATATAGGTTTTACTGCTTTTGTTCTGCCTCATGTAGGATTTGGTTTTGGATTGGTACCGTATGTGTTTATGTGTGCTTGTGCGTGCACATCCTGTATTCGTATCTTGCTTGTGTGCAAGCTCCAATTCAATTCTTTCCCTCACCCAACCATCATCTGCAGGACAAATTGGTGCTCCTACTGCGCATGGAAAATGTGCGGCAATTTCTATCACCTTTCGCTACCCACGGGGGAAACTTCTTGATATATACAGGCAACAAAAGATTATGCCGTCCTTTGATGATGCAAAGTGTATTCTCGAGGAAGTTCCTTCCATTACGCTATGTACTCCTGTTAAACCTTTAGCCTTTGTTGCACCTGATACTGATGAGGAGGTAACCCCTTGGTTGTTTCTCTTACTTTGTGGTGCTTATTCATTTGTAAACATCTTTCTATTTGTATGCACACTTATCTGCATGGGTACTTTGTAGGTTGTTCTGGAAGATATTAGGAAGGGTCAGGTTGTCAGCAGTGAAGTAGCCAATATAATTGGAACACAAATAGATAGGACGAAAGAGCTTGAAGGTATATACACCAGGAAACTACATATTGATCTAATACATGTTGTGTGTGATATAGTGGTCAATCCGCTGGATCCTGATGCAGTGTTGACGTGTTGTGGTGTTCGAATTCCAGCATTGTGTTGTTACTAAATGTGCTCAATTTCTGATCATGTTTTTCTTACTGTTGTTTCATGGATCCCTAGAATTTTTCTCGATGTTAGCTTTCCCCCTGGATTTTTAAATGAATAGGTGCTCTTCTGGATAATGTATGCGAGCTGAGTAGAAATTTATGTAGTTATTGCTCATTTTTTCGCCAATGGACATGAATGGACGTATTTATATTTTAGTAACTGAAAGCTTGCATGTACATTTTATATAAATGGCATCCATACTCCATAGCTTGTTCTTTACTGGCATGCCAACATTCTGTTAAGCTTTTACAGGATTAGACATTCACTAAGCTTTTTCAGGATCAGACATTCGTTATGAAATGCCTTTTCAGATAAGTAGTTGAGTGGTCTGCCTTTCTTTTTGTCATAATTACCTTTTTTGGATTGTTTTTATTTGCATCTATTTGTATTGAAATTATTTTGTGGTCATTTGCTGCAGATAGTGGCTACTATTCAGTGGATGCAGAGGTTCTGCTTTCTATTTCCATTACCTCCTGATTTGCTCTGACACTTTCTTATGTTACAAGACTCCCCTTTTATGTCAAGCTACTTCATCCTTTTGTAGAATCCATTTATCTTTCCACCTTATCACAAAGCTGTCAGGGAACCATTCAACTATTACATGTTCGGTGAGAACTTATTATATGCTATTCTGTTGTTTGATTCATGTGGAAGAGCACAATTATATACCATTTTTTATTCTGACAAGCAGAGATGAAACAATTTGCAAAGAGCGACACCTCTGTTCTCAAGCAACATTATGAGAAGAAGTTGCATGAGATGGAGCAAGAAAAGAAGGCTCTTCAGGTTTTATTTGATAAAATTTGACAATTATTTACTTATTATGTTTAAAGATTAGTAATCCTTTTTCTGTTTGCAGAAAGAAATTGAGGATCTTCGTCATGCATTAACTAATATATCTTATTATATTGATGAGAGTTCACAACAACTGAAAGAAAACTATCTTCAAAAGCTGAACACGCTTGAATCTCAGGTGCATACAAACAGTAACTGCTTTGTTCTCTCCATCATATATTGATTGCCTCCGTTTTACAGGCCTCCGAGCTCAAGAAAAAGGAAGAAGCTCAACAACAGCTGCTATGGCAGAAACAGAAAAGTGATGATGCAGCTAAGCGCTTACAAGAAGAAATTCATCATATAAAATCTCAAAAGGTATTTTATCCCCATAGTTTCCTAAGCTTACTTTAGCTTCATCTTTTGACATATCATCCATTCATTTTATTTTTAGGTTCAACTTCAACAAAAAAGTAAGCAAGAATCTAAGCAATTTATATCTTTAAAGAAAAAGAAGTTCACCAGCTAAATTTATTGTAGTAGATGCTTCTGTCATTATTTGAAAGTGAGCATATTTTTCGTAGAAGTATTCTTGGGATTGAGGAGAGCAAATGACAAGAGAATTTGATTGGAAGTAGATTATGTTGTAGTGGTATATGGAAGCTGATTATGTTTTTTCCTTAGTTCTATGTATATTGTGGTGTTTTTTGGCTGTTGTAGTGGGATAATCTTGAGGCAGTATGATCATTTTATCAAGAATATTTGTTATGGATTTAATAGTATAATAACTCATCGCTGATCTCTTTTAGTGTGAAGCTTAATTTATTTTATTATTCGCTTCTATATGTGTGTTACAGTAATAAAACATCTGAACAAAGAGCAAGAAGCTGATCAGAGCAATTTCTGCGATTCATCTACCAATGCTGAGTTGGAAGTTCAGGAGAAAACATCCCTGGAGTGGTTCGCAAATGAGTGCAAGAAGTTCGGATGCACACTTGAGTTTGTCATCAACAAATCCGAGGAGGTGTCATAGTTCTGTAGAGGCTTTGATGCCATTGGTGGCATCCTACGGTATTAGCTAGACATTCGTTCTTTCGATGAGCTTTCTGACGATGAGGGTCTCTATCAAGACTCTGATTAGCAATGCATTCACAATCCCTGTGCTTACCAGTGGTTAATGGTGCAATTTCCATAAGGTCTGAATTTTGTTCCATTAGACTATTTGTTTTTTGAGTACTTAAAAAGAAGCTGCATGTTATGTCCGTGTTCTTGGAGAAAAATACTATATTGTCACCAACATGCTACTACAAGTCACAAGCGATTATATTGTCACCAGAATGGTGCTCTGCATTCTATTGCTAAGTGTATACTCATTTCGTTATTATAAACAGAACCATAAATATACAAATATACTGATTTGATTGAAGTTTACTAGATAACTCATTTTATACTCTATGGAAATTTTAGTTGATGTGTAGAGTCTGTGGAAGTTTAGGTGTTGTTTACGTTTTGCAGATATATGAAGATTGAACATGTTAGTACTTGTGCACATTGTAAAGTTAGTATGCATCCTTCAATGACACATTCATTGTAAGTGCAGATTTTGCCTGACACATATTCTGCAGTCTTTAGTCTAACTATCTGTTAAATTCCTTACCAGTGTTTTCCACTATTTGCAGCATGTCACTAACTTGTCTAGAAGGGAAAATACTTGTCCGCATTACTGGTATGATCTCTATGGTTTTTATGTTGGTTATGTAGCTGCAATTTGGTAGAGAATAAATTTGATTACCCCCTGAATTCTTGTGTAGAGGATGTCACCCCAGTTCCCGAGCACTCACGGAAAGGGTGGTACAAGAGGAGGAGGCTATAGATGTAGTGTCAGTCATCTTGTCATGGAGAATCTCCTCTTTGGATAGCCTTATAGCTCCAAACTTCTGGAAGAGAATTTAGTTTTCCTGTGTTCTGAATGTGTTGACTCAGTTAATTTTGTATGATATATCAGGAATATCTGTTGCACGGGATATACTCTTTTTGATTAGTCGTTGCCTCTTTGTTGGTGAATCTTAATTTATTTTGTTATTCGATTCAAGTTCAGGATATTTGTTGTCTTTTGTTTTTTTTATCGTAGCGTTAGCACGTGTCAGCTACTAGTTGTTATAGTTCGAATTTGTGGGTAAAGACCAAAACCTTTTTGTGATGTTATCCTTGCAAGTGTATGATAGTGTGCCATTTTTTATTAGACTACCGGATTTTTTTTTGTTTTAACATAATGTCTTTGTAGGACCTTGCAACTGTGGTCCTGACGCTTGAGCTTTTAGGACTCGATCTTCTCTCAGTAAGTGACTTTAACTGACACTTCTATAAGCCATATGAATATCTATGTTGTCAATGTATGTATTATACATTTGAGTGCAAAAGAAAACTGCAGCTACATTTAGGCCTTGTTTGGAGGCCTCCAATCCCAGCCCAATCCACGTGGATGGGCCGGGATTTTAAACTAAAATCCCGGCCCATCCACGTGGATTGGGTCTGGATTGTGGAGGCCTCCAAACATGCCCTTATGTTTATTGAAATTTCCAGTTGTATTTTTACATGACCTATAATCGTATTTCTGATTTCTAGGAGAAATCAAGACAGAGACCTAGTATGGATAATCGCCTGAGATATGACCGTGGCAATCGTAGAGAATATGATAGCACAGAGAGAGATGGAGGAAGATATGGCAGAGGTGGTCTTTGGCTCTCAATTTAACCTCTTTGAAAAAATGAATGAAATATTGATCCCTTTTGTAAATACGTTACAAAACTATACATATTTACCAATCTTTACTTTACTCGTTTTCTGTGCGGCAAACTTCAATGAGATTTGTAATACTATTACATTTGTTGTTATTATTTATTACAAGAAAGAAAGAAAAAGTAAAAAAAATGTCATGTTTCTTTCAGCTGAATGATTCAATCTGAATCGTTTTTGCTTTAGAATATTTTGCATACTATATCAGGAATATCTATTGCACATGATAGCTTCTTTGATTCATCGTCGACCTCTTTTGATGTGAATCTTAATTTATTTTGTTGTTTGATTCAAGTTCAAAACATTTGTTTTTTTTTATTTTTATCGTAGCGTTAACACAAACACACTACTAGTACAATGCATAATTAAGTTGCTATAATTACCTTGATGTTACGTTTGGATTCCATGGTTTGAATTTGTTTAATTCAGTTGGATTCAAAATCTGATTCCAATATGATTTCAATCTGATTCAGATGAATTGCAATTCATTGTTTGTGTTTGGCTATATATCCATTGGAATTAAAATTATAATTATTCAAGCTTTGTGCATTAAGCACAACACAGATTCAAATCAGTTGGCTTCCATGATTTGAATTTGCTTCATTCAATCGGATTCAAAGTCTAATTCAAATAGGATTTCAATTTGATTTAGACGAATTACAATTCATTCTTTGTGCATCAGGCCCATGGAGGCCCATGCCTCCGCTCGTTGTTATTTCAACAGCCAAGCCAGCAATAGTCAACATGGATTCAATCATTTAGCTCCTATGATTTGAATTTGTTTCGTTCAATCGGATTCAAATTCTGTAGGATTTCAATTTGATTAAGATGAACTCCAAATCATTCTTTGTGCATGAGGACCATGAAGGCTTATGCCTCCACTCGCTGCTCTTTTGGCAGCCAAGCCTGTAGCAGTCAACAGATAAGGACATCGAATAATAATCCTAAAAAATAGCTAGGCAACAAATTCAAACTGATTTTGAATTTAAAAGTTTAAGCCTTCTTGGCTCTCTTTTGGATTATAAACCGAAGTGATTTTTAATTCTACATCTTATTTTAAGAATAATTTTGGGTACATTTTCTACTTGTCTACCTAGCAAATATAAAAAGAGAGCTAGATAACAAAATCAGCGAAAAACCTTTTAAATTAATCTTAAAATTATGTTAAAAATCAAAATCTGTTGATATTATAATCCGCATCAAAACCAAGCGGGCAGGCCTGCTAGGTAATTAAGAGAATCTCTAACAATGCTCGTATCCAAATTTCTAAAATTAAATTTAGATATTTTTAAAAAATCACACTACAACATATTCCAAAATGATCTTCTATCTATTTAAATGATCCTCTATCTATTTAAATGATCCTATGAATTATCTTTCATTTCTCTCAAGTAAAAACTCCCTTTTTAATATCCTATAATATTATTTAAAGATAGGAATTAGATTATAAATATGATGTTGTAGATTGATTGATTTTTATAAAGAATTGAAATTAGATCGATTTCATGTAAAAAAATATATAAGCCTTACCCTGAGTCCTCTTGTTTCTCGTAGCCTCCGCCTACAGAACACAAAGTCGGCAAGGGCCGGTTGGCCGCCCACCGTCATCTCCAAAACTAATCCCGGTGCTTAATTAATTATTGCTTTGACCGTTTGACGAACCAGAGAACCCGCAGCACCCAGATTGGATTATAAGAAATTTGACTTTTTCAACGGTCAAACTTTCCCAACTTTAATTAATTTTATAAAAAATACTAATAACTATAACATCAAACTAGTTTATTAAATCGAACATAAAATATTTATTTGATATTATAGATATTAATATTTTTTATTTAAATTTCGTTAAAATTGAACAAATTTGATTATAAAAAGATCAAATGAAGCAGACTAATAAAAACTAGTTCTACATCTCATAAATACATTACTTTTAGCATTCAAAATTTATCCACCTAAGTTGTCTACCCAATCAGCTTGTCCAAAAACAAGAGCTAATAAAATTAATAAGCAACACCTAAGAAATACTAAATTAATTTAGCAGTCTAAAATCAAACTGAAATAAATGTTAAAAACTCTAAAATTTAAGAGTAAATTTCAGAAAACCATATGTTTTATAGGTTTTAGGGCATTGATAACACGAAACCACAGGTTTTAAATTTTTTTTCAAGAAACTTCAGGTTTTGAGACAAAATATTTCATAAAACATCAGGTACAAGTCTATATCCTCCATTTAGCCACACTATTTATGCAAGATAATCGTACAAAAATAACATAAAATATTTGTTATACATACGTATAATAGTCGTCTTTTCGAAGCATGTCATTGCTAGTATCATGTCAACTTATATGTTTATGTAATGGATTAATGCCATTATTACTATGGTCCGTGTTGTTGTATTTGCCATGAGAGTGATTTAGATGATATATTCTCTCTCCAGTTTTAAAAAACAAGTTGTTTTAGACATAATTTCAAATACAAGGAGTGATTAATTAATATGTATTTCCTTTATTTATCTATATTAAATACAGTGTGAGAGTAAAGACAGCACGAAAGACGAAAAAATATTAGTATACTGTCAGAGATATAGACGTCCAAAATAGATAACAAAATACAAAACGACTTGTTTTAAGCAACTCTAGATACAAATTTAAAACGATTTGTTTTGTGAAACTGGAGAGTGTATATATATGTATATATTTTGAGCCTACCAATGAGTATATATATATATATATATGATATAAGAGTATTTTTCATAGATACAGGTTCTGTGAAATATTTTGTCTTAAAATATGTGTCACTTAAAACAAATTTTCAAAACACGTGGTTTGTGTTACACAACCCTCGAAACCTCGGATTTTGTGAAATTTACTCAAAATTTAAATTTGACTATGGAATTATAGGCTGTAGGCTCATCCCCTATTTCCCAATCCGAGCCTCCGAGGTTGAAGCTCCAGCCAATTGTTCTTGACCGCCTCTGCCTCTCTCTCTCTCCCCCTGCTCCTCCACTCCCAAGGAAACGGCTCGATTGGGCTGTGGCTGCTCCTGCTGCTGCCTTCTTTGCTTTGACTTTGAGCCGGAGGTGGCAGGGAGGGAGGCCATCGCCCGTCGGTTTAGCCGCCAGCGGCCCGCCGCCTTCGCGGTCCAAGAAAGGCAAGAACCAGTATATCAAGTAGCTCTTCTTCTCGATTTTTTTCTGTCCTGTCCCTCTTCTTGATCCCCTCTTCTTGATTCCCTCCGTGGTGACTCCGGTGGTGCTCTCGACGTCTTGTGGTGGCAATTGCAGGCCGATCTCGGGGTCTCCCTGTAATGCCCGCGTCGGCTGTTCTGGACTGAGAAAAACGATGAGTAGATCCGCATCTGTAAGTGGACGATTTCCTGTTTGAGCCCCGTCTTGGGGCTTCGATTACCGTGTATTTTAGCTTTGGTCATGTTCAAAGCAAGCAGGACTGATTATTGATTAACATGCCCTGCTTGCTTTGATCGTGAACTCCAATGTTGTAAAAATGCTCTCTGCTTTGGCTTAATATTTAGCTATAGATTTGCGGTAGGAATCTACTTCGATCCATGAATCATATGGTAGGAGTGTTTGTAGTTCGCTGGAAATTCAGTTCTAAGGACCAATGGAGTAATGGGTGCTGCAAGAGATAAGTCCGATAAGCTGGAATTCTGCCTTTGTTTTTCTGATGGAGACCGCTGCTTTCTTGCATGGGATCAAGTGGGGACTTTTGTACTCCCCATTTGGCCGCTTCCATTTGGAAATTTCTCCGAGGATGACATATGAGACATTCTCTCGTAGTGGAAGACCGCATCACCTTGTTAGAAGTCAGCACTGGTATATTTTAGTTTTCATCTGTGAATTCCGACATTGCAGAAGACAGCATCACCTTGTTAGAAGTCAGCACTGGTATATTTTAGTTTTCACAGGTGCTTCTGCTGACCTTTTAATCCAACCCATCGTATGGAACATCCTACTGATAGATAACTTGGACTAAAACAGACAAGAATCTGTTTCTGAAATAATTAGGGGCTTAGGGCAACCTAAAAAAAGGTGTGAATCTGTTTCTGAACTATGCTCGTTTTATTTTTTTTCGTTAATCAAGTTCGAGAACACTATTTTTTTATGTTCATCTGTTGGAATTTGTTATAGGTATTTCAAGTCCTTTTGGTTTTTGCAACCATTTTTTCTGGGACTCTATGGGTCTCTGCATCTGGCATGTACTGCGAGGGCTTGACAGCAAGCGTTCATCGGCCGCACAGTGTCTCAATAACTGAGTTTGGTGCTGTTGGTGATGGTGTTACTGTTAATACAAAAGCATTTCAGAATGCAATGTTCTACCTCAGCTCATTTGCTGAAAAGGGCGGGGCAGAGCTCTTTGTGCCTGCTGGAAGGTGGTTGACTGGGAGTTTTAATCTTATCAGTTTTCTCACTTTGTCCCTCGATAGGGATGCAGTAATAATCGGATCTCAAGTAAGATGACTTCATGCATTATATCACAATAGATATTTATTTATTCTTTCATCATGACCTTTAACTAAAGATTTCAAGTTTTATGCTGTTTTACATGATTTATATTCTAAAAAAATGTTTCAACCTGATTCTCCTCATCATTTTACATGATTTTCTTCATAACTTTTAACTATTTCTCTATTCTTTCACTTGAACGCATTATATATCATAACAGTCTTTGCACAAAAAAAAATCTTGAAACTTACGGTAACTGCCTCTCATGTTTCAACCTGCAAAGACTTTACACTAAAACAAACAATGCAAGAAGTATCACAGTTGAGATCTTCATATGAAGTCTTTTGCAGGATTCATCTAACTGGCCAGTTATTGATCCTCTGCCATCTTACGGGCGTGGCAGAGAACTTCCTGGTAAAAGACATCAGAGTCTTATTTTTGGATCCAATCTTACTGATGTAATAATAACTGGTTAGTAAGGATCATATTTGTATGGGTAAATACCATGCACGGTGTTCTATTTGTAGTCTGCTTGTAATAATGCATTTCATATTGCTGTGCTCTTCGCAGGAGCTAATGGCACCATTGATGGCCAAGGAGAAATTTGGTGGAACTGGTTTCACAATCACACATTAAATTATACTAGGCCCCCTCTTCTTGAGCTGATGTACTCTAACAGAGTTGTTATTTCCAATCTAACCTTCATGAATGCACCATTTTGGAATATTCATCCTGTATACTGTAGGTTGGTTTGTCCACATCTCTACCTTGTTATTATTATAGTACCAGCTCTTGTGGTTGACATATTTCTTATCTTGATTGCTTTTGCTAAATAATCAGCCAAGTTCTTGTCCAGCATCTAACGATCCTAGCACCTATCAGTTCACCAAACACTGATGGAATTGATCCAGGTGCGCTTGATTTCTTGGCAGAAACTTTGAGTTGATTATGACCTGAATTATGATTATTTCCATAGTATTTTTCATGTAATATCATTAATTTTAACAGTTAGCCCATGAACTACATTAGTTACCCTATGATGCAATGTACATAACCTTTTCTGATTAAGTAAAAAATAAGGTAAATTTGAAAAGATATGAGACAGAATTAACAGTTCAAAACATTGAGTACACTCATTCATCTTTAGTCTCTATACTCAACCATATTTGAGATATTTGCCTCACATGCAGGGTTTCCAGGCTAACTGCTGGCTGGTGGTTAGTGGTAACCGGACCAGTAACAGCAGTAACTGGGCCGGTTACCACCTTCCAGCCACTGCCAGTAACCGGCCTGCCGGTAGTCTGCGGAACCCTGCTCACATGTAGCTTTGATTTAGTTCTTCAAATGTACCATGCACCACTAGATAAAAGGACCAGTTACTATTGCATAAATGAAGCATTTTTCATAGTCCTTGCTCTGTACTTCCCGGTTTCCCTTTTTCTTGTTTGTATTGTGTGCATTCATTTTGCATATTTCAACATTTTCTGCTAATTCAACTTCAATGGCATCCAGACTCATCGACGAACGTGTGCATCGAAGATTGTTACATCAGAAACGGCGATGACATTGTTGTCATTAAGAGTGGATGGGATGAGTTTGGCATTTCTTTCGCCCATCCTAGCTCCAACATTAGCATCCGCAACATCACAGGAGTGACAAGGAACAGTGCAGGAATAGCCTTTGGAAGCGAGATGTCAGGTGGCATATCAGAGGTTCGAGCCGAGGGCCTTCGTTTCGTCAACTCAGTGCATGGGATCAGAATCAAGACTTCCCCAGGGCGCGGTGGGTATGTGAGAAATGTGTACATAGCTGATGTGAGCATGGACAATGTCTCAATAGCCATTAGGATCACTGGAAATTATGGTGAACATCCTGACGACAACTATGACAAGAATGCACTCCCAGACATAAGCAACATAACAATCAAGGATGTGGTGGGACTCAACATAGGTATTGCAGGAATGTTGCAGGGCATCCAAGGTGACACCTTCAGCAACATCTGCTTATCAAATGTGTCCCTCAGTAGCAAATCTACAAATCCCTGGAATTGTTCGCGTGTCGATGGGTACTCAAATTCTGTATCTCCAGAGATATGTGAGCAACTTAGGTCCAACCCTGGGCCAGGAGTATGCTATGATGGTAATAGCTACCCAGCACCAGCCGTACAGCAGCAGGCGCCACAAAAGTCGAGTGCTAGCCGGTTACAAAATCCTTTCCTCAAGTTCACTTCTCTAAGTACAGTTAGACGTGCCAATAGTTGGTGATGTCCTTGTGGAATTTCATTTTTGGTACAATTGGTTGTTGAAGATTTTAAATTTTGCCCTTAAGGCTTGCCTTGTGTATAGCTTTGTTGCGATAATTGTTGATGTGTTGTTATTATTGCAATGTCTTGTATCTTTCGGATTCTTACTCGAAATAAAAGCAACCCATGTTTTTTTACCTTCAAAATGAGTACAATTGTACAATTGAAATATCATTTTGTGTTCCAATGCAACAGAATTTCTGTTAATGTGTGATAACTTTTACTGGAGAATGGATGCTGCACATCAAATTCGGAATTTCAACAAAGGTTGAGTTACGCAAACTGAACTCAAAAACATATTATATTCCTTCTGTATATACATCCTTGATGTAAATTGACTGTAATGGAATCGTTACTGGCGACTAGAAAATGTTGAATTTAACCTTTAGGAAATTTTTCAAGAAAGTTGATCTGTAGAAATTCAATTAGAAAGTTTATGGTATCAACTGCACGTTCAAGCAAGAGTACAGGACATCCTTTTGCTACCCACAAGAATTTTGAGTGTCATCAGAGTGTAAATGCATATGAGTTGATAGTTTCAGAAATTATATATGCTTGAGTACATTGTATTAATTCATTAAGTATCATAGATATCTACAAATCTGAGGCCACTAAACTCTTCTCCTGAACAATATTACATCTGAAAATGCCATCGATCTGTGAAACATAAATATGCATCATATCTGAAATATAGGGCTTGTAGACCGATTAAATATTCATCAGACATATCAAACTGTTAAGTGCAAATTGTATTTTTTTCCTTAGTTGTATAAATACGTCCCACAGTCTAAGTTCTATATATTTTGGTTATGACAGTACATTAAATCATCAGGCCATTCTAGTGGAATGAAACCAAAGGTACTGATGTAAACACATGACAAAAATTGAATAGGCAATATATTTACCATCTTTCGTAACTTAAACTACTGAAAGTTATCATAAAAAATGACCCAACAAAAATATTGAAAATCATCAATAGGCAATGGAGTTGAGCTTCAAGTCATTTTCCATATTATTTTAGTTATAATTTAGAGTAGCTGGTTGTTTTTAAAGAACATGCTTAGTTAGCATCCATTGCCTTTTGTTTTTGTAGCCATAGAGTAAATAGGCATGAGAAATATAATCTTCTTTGTTTTGCATTGGCTCTGGAAGTAATCATTGAATGATATTAACATGCAGACAATTGAGGTTTCATCAGTTTATAAATACATTTGAATTGGCAGTTTGAGAAATATTGGAGAACTGAACATTATTGTTTTATTCCTCCCTAGAGCATCAGGGGACTGACATATCTGAAATTCTATCCTGCACATTAGTACATCTGAAACTTCTCCTTCGTCTTCTCGAAGACCTGCTCTGCAAGCAGGGCTCCGTTGCCATCGGCCTTCTTGATCTCCATGTTGGCCTTCTGGTAGTACCCAGTGCCTCTCAAAGCATCTGCAATGAAGTCATCGAATCCAATGGCGATGGCAGCTTCTGCCTTGGCTCCGTACACCAGCCTCTGCAGTGCAGAATTAGCAGTGGAGTCAGATAACATCGTCAGCTATTTCTAATTGATGAGGTTTTGCTAGGGGAAATCGAGGGATGAACCTTGATCCGGGAGAGATGAACTGCTCCAAAGCACATTGGGCATGGCTCGCAAGACGCGTAAATTTCGCAATCTGAGAGCTCAATTTTACCGAGCTTTTTGCAAGCCTGAAATATTAACAGAATAAAGATGTGAATGGCTATCTGAAAATGATCAGAAACAACTAAAAGATCAGTAAGTAACATGGAGTGAAAACATGAAATGCAAAGGACACAAATGGATACACATTGATCAATCAGCATGTACTCCACATGGTTGAGCTATTGTTCTATTGTTTATATATCATAGTCTGCCTTCTCACCTTGATGTTGAATGTCTACTGTATTTCGCTATCATAAAGGCATAATACATAAGCAGCAAAGAAAGTATCTTATTAGATCTACCCAGAGGGAGGTAGAGTGTGGTAGTTAAATAATGCATGCACTTATGCACACACGTGGCCAATCATCTTCTCATTATATAACCTGCTCTGATGATGTTTGGTGAGTAGTGACATACTGACATGGCATTTTTATTTTTCAGTGTATAGAACTGGAGTTGGGAAACACACCAGATTTCTATGTCTCTACAAAACTTTGTTCCTAAATTGTTACCACAGAAAATTAAATATGTTGTATCTTTGTGTATGTTGCCAACATAGAATTTAGGTGAGCAACATATTTCTGTGAACTGCTCAAAGACTGATGGTGATGGTGAAGCATTTTACCTCCCTTATTGCAGTCACTTCAGCATGTGCAGTTGGATCAGTATGCTTCAGAACCATGTTATGGCAGCTAACTACTACTTCATCGTTGCGGACAACGACTGCTCCAAAGGGGCCTCCATCGCTACACTCAACTCCCCGATATGCTTCCTCAACTGCTTTTGTCAAGAATTTGTGGTCTCTATCTTGCACAGCTGTAAAATTTGGCAAAACTAGAGTTAGCAATTAATCTGGAAGACCTTAAAAGTGTACCAAATCAGCCAAACAGAAAAAAATTGGGCTGTAAAACATCACTGGTTAATATGCAATTCTTAACTCCTGTCAATAAGTTAGGGCTGTAATTCTGTACAGAGAGAGGTACCCAACTGAGAAGATCATAAATCCAACTATATTAATACTCTTACCTTGATGATGGCCAGCAAATGCAGAAGCAACTGAGATCGTTCCATCCTTGGACTCAACAACTACCGTAGAAATGGCTTATATTAGATTAAAAAAGGTATATGGATGATTAATAGCATACATATGCAGAGACCTAGAAGAGTAGATCACTAGATCATTCATTAGGCATTAACAACAAAACTGCTAGAAAAAAAGGGTAAATGCTGCTAAAAAATGATTCCTAAATGACAATTTGAGTACATTGTGTTATTGATCATGAACATCTAGAATCATACCCCCAAACCAAATAAGCTAAACCAGTAAGAAGTCCAGAGAAAGGAGACTAGCTAGTTGTTAATTGTTACTACTTGCCAAGACAGCATGAAAATGGCAAGAGATAAGGAAAAGCATAAAAGCAGGTTCATCTTTCCATGCAAAGACACTCGCTGCAAGTTGATATACGTGTATTATTAAAGAACCACAATATTACTCCCGCGACATTTGCGAGACAGCAGATCATCGCTCTCATCAAACTTCAACTGTCAAAGATGCCGTCTCGTTAGCTCTAATTTTGTTAACAGAACAACTTGCACGCAAAAAAGCCTAATTTTCTATATAGACATTGCCACAATTCACACGCATCTGCATCTTCCTTTCAAAAAAAAAAAAACATCTTCATCCACCAACCCTCTCACGAGAAAAGTCGCTGACGTGCGTAGTCAAGCAGATTCCAGCGAACGGAATAAACAAAACTAAGCAAACGTAATGATTCAGATTTGGGACCCCAAAGAACACAATTGCAGCTAAAAGCTCCACACAACATGGAGAACTTCGTTATTCAGCATCTGATCCCCTAATCCTACTCTTTTGCTCGCATGCTTGCTGGTTACCCACAAGATCTCCAACAAGGCAATTAAGCTGAGAATTCAGGTAGGAGGAACAACCTCTCCCTCAAGACTACATCACATTACATACCAATGGTAGTTTTCCATGCCCCGGATCAGCATCAAGAACCGATCCGAACCTCAGTTTCGATACCCCGAAGCAGAAGCCAGGATTAATCACAGCCACAGACCACAAGAAGCCATCAAATTGACCATGAAGAGAGAGGGGGGGAGATAGAGACGTACACTGGGCCTCCTCCATGGCCAAAAGGTGGGGAGAGAGCAAATCCAGCAACTTTTGAGCGAGAGAGAAACGCGGAGCCTACCTGCCGGTGTCCATGCGTGGCTGGGGAGGACTCGTGCTCGCTCGCCTTCCGCCGGCGATGCATAAATAGAGGGAGGAGGTGGACGACGACAGGTAGAGCCCGACCTGGCCATGACATCGACACCGGCTCGGTCTACACACGAGGTAGCTGCCAGGTGGGCCCAGGACGAGCTGATTGGCTCGGACCTCGGGGTGTTCGGATTGGGGACGTGGGGCCAGAGCGGGCCGCGCCACGTGGACAGGCTCTGTGGACTGCGTCCACGCAGGACGTTGTCCCACGGTCCAGCTCGCTCTGCGGACCGCGGCGCCGGTGCCAGTGTGATCGCGTTGGTGTCGGTGGGTCATGTTGTCATGGTCACGACGGCGCGCGGGGGAATGGGACGGGTTGCGTGGACGCGGTTCACCGACAGGGATATGGACTATGGGGTGAATAGGAGCGGAAGTGCGGAAGCATCGATGTCAATTTTGCCGGCTGAGTCGGTGTTGGGATTAAATTCTTGCGCACAAACAACTTCATTACACGATTAATAAAATTTCTTCTATTTTTTCTTATACTTATGCTACTCTTATTATTTCTTACTTTGCTACAGTACTACTGTTTTTGGTATAATAATATGGCTTCTCTTACAATACTATTGCTTTTGTTATAGTAATACTGTTTTTATTACTGCTACATATTGAATCTATGGTTTCTTGCTGAGTTTTGAATATCTGACGGTTTCAAACATATTTTAGTTTGAAACGAGCAGGTTCTATAGACACATGTTTAACAGTGTTTCATGAGTTTATTTGTGACTTGCGAAAAACTTAGCATAGCCAGATGCGCGTGAAAAATCGTGTGATTTGTGACTTACCACCATGAATACGTGGGCCTATATAGCTCTATAGATATTAATTTTTAATCTGACGCCAATAAATATAGGTACTAGTTTTTAGTATCTATATTATAGGTTCAGATTTTTAAACCGGTACTAATAACATTCGACTATTAATACTGTTTTTTAAGTGCCGGTTGTAAAACCGACACTTATGTAGGATTTAGAACCGGTATTGATTTGATGTTTTGTAATGTTGTTTATTTATCTTAGGCTCAATATCAAGAGTTATTGGCTTTATATTTATACGCAAAACTCGTTTAAGATATTTTTAATCTCTAAGAAATAGACATCAATCTAAATAAACTACTGTTTCCTTACCACACGTATACAAAACACATTATGCACATTAATTCACATGGCAGCAACCGGAGTGGCCGCAGATAGAACTCGCTTCCTTTATTGCTGGATCATGGGGTCTGGCACGTCACGCGTCGTGTGCGCCTTATCATCTTGCAGCGCGATTGCGTACACGTATATTATATTGTAGTATATACGTGCTATCCTGTGGCCTCGAGACGTACGTATGTGCCCCTCCGAGGGTGGGGGACCAGTATATACATACTCCCTATGTACCACATACGTGGCATCCACCTCACGAGAAAAGTCTAACATTTATATCTTTAACTAATTTTTAATTAATAATTTAGTTACATACGTTGTATAGGTAGATTTATATTCTAAAAATATTTTTATATGAGGTATGCTATCTAATTGCTAATTGTTAATGATATATAGAAAAATTAATAATCATTTTTTTTGTTAAAGATCGTGTTAGAAATTATATATGTGTTTTATAATTAATTTATGATAGTGGGATTACGTGCTAGGACACGTTACTAACGCATGTGTTTATACTATATGTGTTCACATTCATCCTGATCGATCGTGCAATGTTTGGGTTGAGATCGAGATAGTGTGGGTAGATGCATGATGTGAGGATAGGGATCGAGTCGCCAGCAAGATTACCTATCCAATAAAATTCGATTGATTTTAAAAGACAGTAGATAGTTGTGAAAATATTCACCGGTAGCTTTCTAATAGGGTTAAGTTTGGTGAGGAGATTACGGTCACGTTTAAAATGGCTCTAATTCTAGTTTTAAATTAGAGTCAATAATTTTTGACTTAAAAAATACTAGAGTTAGAGTCTCATGCGGCAGATGGGGCAGAACGGGCAGGGCGCTGCTTATACCATGTTAGCCCATTTATTTGAAAGCAGGTGACAAGGTTGGGGAATTTTTAAATAATCATTTTTTATTTATAATTGTAATAATTAGTCATTTTTTTTGAAAAATTATAGATCTATACCATGTCAATCATTGGTCTATCAATTTATACCATGTTGATAAACCAACGATCGATAATGACCAAATCATACTGTTAGGCTTCCATCGATCGTTTGTTGTTGGTAGATAGGACCCTCGATCGTTTGTTGTTGGTAGATAGGACCCTTCCCACCACTCTATCGATCGACCAATGATCAATTTATTTCAAATCAACTATTGAATGATTGGTAGAGTTACACATGATCTCCTATCGATTAACCAATAGTCAATATGAGCCTCTATATAAGAGGGTGAATAGTAATAGGACTACTTCCACTAATAAGGATTGTCAAGGGAACCCATGAAGGGGACAACCCCTCGTGGAGGTTTCCATTCGATCAGTCCCTCTTACAATGTGGGTGGATGGATTGGTGGAGGTCAAAGATGCACACTTTCTACCTGTCTGTTGCAGAGGTGACCGTTACATTAGAGGACGAGGTGTATCTCCAATGACTACCGATCGCTAGCACTACAGTCATCTCGAATGATGTTGGACCGGAATGGTGGGTCAAGCTTCTCTAGTGGTTCGTCGCGATGGAAATATGCCCAAGAGAATTCTGGGGAACCGGAAGTTCTGGCATGAGGCCGAAAGTTTCGGGTTCTTGAGCATCCGAAAGTTCCGGTAAGACCGAAAGTTTTGGGCCAGCCCCAGTTTCGGTTTCTAGAGGAACCGAAAGTTCCGGTTGGACCAAAAGTTTTGGGCCTGCCTGAAAGGTATGTTCTGGATGAACCGGAAGTTCCGGGTGGACCAGAAGTTCCGGACATAAATAAATTCGTACAGAAGGTTATTTTCGGAAGTTTCGGGTCTAGACCAGAACTTTCAGACCAAACAAACAGATTAGATTTGTTGGGCTTTAATACTGATTAAAAGCCCATGAGGGGCACTATATAAGGAGAGGAGGGGCTAGGACGAAAAGATTGTTGTTGGTTATTGCTTCGACCTAACCCTAGTCGCCACCTCTCCTGGCTACACCGGTTGTGGCCATCTCTCCCTTAATCTCCCGCGTGGTACTAGCATACCGGTGTGAGGTGATCCTGTCTCTGTACGTGTGTATATCGTAAAGGCGCCGCTGCTACTGCAGTGCTGATCTTCCTATGAAGATCGCTGGACTACGCCGTCTTCACCACCGATGAACAGACGAAACTAAGCGGAGCCGATCGAGAACGCGCTTCATCAACTCTACTTCCGCTGTCCTAGCGCGTTTCGTGGCTAGAGGTAATGATCTATGATCCCATTACATGCATGGTTCCTGGGCGAACGAGGTAAAATTTTTGAAATTAGCGCTAGTGTAGCCTCCCCATAACACAACAGTGGTATCAGAGCCTACGTGCGTAGTGTTCGATCTGGATTGGTCACATATAGGTGATATGTTGTGGAAATATATTAGATCTATTGATTTTGCGTCGGATTTTTGGAAGTTCCGGGTGTGACCCGGAAGTTTTGGGCCGAAATAAACTTCGTACAGAAGGTTATTTTTGGAAGTTCCGGATGTGACCCGAAAGTTCTGGGCCAAAATAAATTCAACACAGAAGGTTGATTTCAGAAGTTTTGGGTTTGACTCGGAAGTTTCAGGCCCTTCGACCGGAAGTTCCGGGCCTTTGAGCCATAAGTTCTGGGTCTTGATCAGTCACGTGTAGATTCTACGCCTAACTTATTTTTGCAGAGAATGTTGTGACTGGTATGGCCTTGTGATGTATATGATGCATACGTGTAATTTTCATGACCTGCGTGTCATAGTTAATTACAGCCCAAGGCTGTTCTATTATTGTACGACCTGCTAGTCAACATGTGATGCTTCTCTTCATGTAATTAGTATAGTGCTATTAGTTGTAATAGACTGATACAAGATCATAGAGACTTAAAGCGTGATGACTCAAAGGACAGGAACCATGGAGATGGAGATCACCATATAAAAAGGGCCATACTATGTCACAGTTAATATGATTGCCTATGATGTTTACTTATGTTTCTGTCATACTATTATTTTATGTTATGTGTGCGGCAGGCATCGTTACCATGTTAGAATAGTTTCCCTTAGAAAATTAAGAGTCATTGATGCCATTTCCAATAGCTACACCTACAAAGATTTTGATCATTGTATGGTAGGTCTGCCAAAGCAGGGTACCATCTTTTATCTAAACCAGTTAGGGTGGATGTCGGATAACCACATGCATAGTATTAGTTTGCTTAACAAAGCTATCAAAACAGTTTTGGGTTTTAGGGCATGGAGTTGGGCGCCGAGGCATAGGATGCTACCCCAACGAACAAGAGTCACACATGATGTGATTAGCAAATTGTTGCTTACCTATGTCACTAATCATCTAGTAGTGATGCCAAAGCTCACTATGAGTTAGTTGAATATGGATCTTGTCCCACTATGTGTCGTTAGAGAAAAATCGATCATTTTACATATAGTGAAGCATCTTTTATTTGATAGAAGATTCACATAGCATAGTGCTGAACCTTATATTTTTATTGTAGATCATGGCACCTACTGCTAAGAACACTTCTACTTTTAATTTGTGATCAATTCTTGAAAAGGAAAAGCTTTATGAAACAAACTTTATTGACTGGTATAGAAACTTGAGAATTGTTCTCAAATAAGAGAAAAAAAATATTCTAGAGGACTCTCATCCTGATGAACCAAAAGATGATGTATCTGCTGTGGATCGGTGGGCTTATAAGAAGCACGCTAACGATTTAATTGATGTCAGCTGTCTCATGCTTGCCTGTATGCCATCTGAGCTTCAGAAGCAATATGAGGACAGGGATGCCTACGATATGATCGTCGGACTCAAAGGCATGTTTGAGAATCAAGCATGGACTGAGAGGTACAATATCTTAAAGTCTTTGTTTGCGTGCAGGTTGGCGAAAGGCAGCCCAGTCAGTCCTCATGTAATCAAGATGATTGGTTATATTGAGAGCTTGGAAAAAATTAGTTTTCCCCTTGACCAAGATTTGGAAACGGATGTGATTCTCTAGTCGCTCCCTGTGAGCTTTGAGCTGTTTTATTTTGAATTTTCATATGAACAGCATAGAGAAAAGCATGGCTAAATTGCATGGGATACTAAAGACTGCCGAGGATAGCATTAAAAAGAATTCTAGTCATGTGATGATGGTTCAAAAGGATATCAAGAAGAGAAAACACAAGGGAAAGGCTAAAGCTTTAGATGTGATCTCGAGCTCTAAGTCAAAACCAGCTGAAAAGTCCAAGACTGGCCCTGCTACTTCTGATACTTGCCATCACTGCCATAAGACTGGTCATTGGCAGAGGAATTGCAAGTTGTACTTGGAAGAACTCAAGAAAAAGAAGGGAAGCGTGACTTCTACTTCAGGTATAAATATTATTAAAATTAATCTTGCTACTCGTCCAAGTGATTCATAGGTATTTAATACCAAATCAATGATTCATACTTGCAAATCATTGCAGGGACTGAATAGGACAAAGAAGTGCGCAAGAAGCGAGTTGGATGTCCGCGTTGGCAAGGGTGCAAAAGTTGCTGCGTTGGCCGTCGACGTTTATTCTTTATCGCTACCCTTAGGATTAGTTTTGTAATTGAATAATTATTATTTTATTCCTGCCTTGGGCAGAAACATTATCTCTTTTTCATGTTTAGAGGAAGACGGTTTTGAATTCGTAATAAAGAACAAGTGTTGTTCGATATTTTCGGATGGTATGCTCTATAGTGTTTGTCCATTGTTGAATGGCTTATATATTCTGAATTTTGAGGATACACATGTTTATAACGTTAATACCAATAAGCCTCGGCTTAATGATTTGAATCCTGCCTATGTTTGACATTATCATTTAGAACATATGAATGAGAAGCGCATGCAGAAGCTCCATAAAGATAGGTTTTTAAAGTCATTTGATTTCGAATCGTTTGACACACGTGAGTCTTGTTTACTTGGTAAAATGACTAAGACGTCTTTCACTGGTCAAAGTGAGAGGGCAAATGAATTGTCGACTATTGTACATACTGATGTATGTGGACCAATGAGTTCTATAGCCAGAGGTAGATTCCAGTACTTTATTACTTTTACCGATGACTTTAGTAGATTTGGTTACATCTACTTAATGAGGCATAAGTCAGGATCCTTTAAAAAATTTAAGGAGTTCCACAATGAGGTACAAAATCATACCGAAAAGATAATTAAATTTCTGTGATCTGATCATGGAGGTGAATGCTTGAGCCATAAGTTTATTGATCATCTAAAGCAATGTGGAATCGTTCCACAGCTGACTCCACCAGGCACAACTCAATGGAATGGGGTGGCCGAGCGGAGGAACCAAACTTTGTTGGACATGGTTCGGTCAATGATGAGTCAATCTGATCTTCCATTGTCCTTTTGGAGATTTACTCTAGAAACTGCTGCTTTCACATTAAACAGAGTTTCATCGAAATCTATAAAGAGGACACCATATGAGATATGGACTGGGAAACGTCCCGGGTTATCTTTTATAAAGATATGGGATTGTGAGGCCTATGTAAAACGTTTGACGTCTGATAAACTCACTCCCAAATCTGATAAATACTTCTTTGTGGGATATCTTAGGGAAACCAAAGGATATTACTTTTATAACTGGGAAGAAGAGAAAGTGTTTGTCGTCCAAAATGGTGTCTTTCTTGAGAAATGCCTTAGATTCATAAGATCCAAGTTAGAATCTATGCGCGAGAATTAAGTTTGGAACTTGGTCGATCCACCTGATGGTGTAAAACTATTAAGTGTAAATGGATTTTCAATAAAAAGATAGACGTTAATAGAAATGTTCACATCTATAAAGCACGATTGGTGGCGAAAAGTTTCAGATAGATTCAAGGTGTTGATTATGATGAAACATTTTCGTCTGTCGTAATGCTAAAGTCTATTCGAATCATTCTAGCAATTGCCGCATATTATGACTATGAGATATAGCAAATGGATGTCAAAATGGCTTTCCTTAATGCAAATCTAAGTAAGGATATGTACATGACATAGCCTGAAGGTTTTGATGATCCAAAGAATGCTGGAAAAAATTGAAAGCTTCAAAGGTCCATTTATGGGCTGAAGCAAGCTTCTCGGAGTTGGAATCTTCGTTTTGATGAAATAATCAAAGGGTTTGGTTTCATCAAGAATGAAGAAGAGCCTTGTATTTATAAAAAGGCTAGTGGGAGCGCACTTGTATTTCTGGTCTTATATGTGGATGACATATTATTGATCAGAAATGATATTCCAATACTTGATGCTGTCAAATCTTCATTGAGAAAAAGTTTCTCAACGAAAGATCTTAGAGCGGCAGCATACATTTTTGGCATAAAGATCTATAGAGATAGGTTGAGAAGGCTAATTGAATTAAGCCAAAGCATGTACATTGATAGTGTATTGAAACTGTTCAATATGCAGAATTATAAGAAAGATTTTATGCCAATGTCACATGGTATTACGATCAGCAAGAGTCAGTGTCCTTCGACGCCTGATGAGCTGGAGAAGATGAGTACTATCCCGTTTGTCTTCGCAATCGGATCCATCATGTATGCCATGCTTTGTACACGCCCAGATATTTCTTATGCTCTAAGTGTTACGAGCAGATACCAATCGAACCCGGGTGAAAGTCACTAGGCGATAGTAAAGAGTATCCTTAAGTACTTGAAAAGAACTGATGATATGTTCCTAGTCTATGGAGGTGAGGAGGGGCTCGTTGTAAATGGTTACACTGATGCAAGCTTCCAAACCGACAAGGACGATTCGTGATCGTAGTCTGGATTTGTGTTTTGTCTCAATGAAGGCGTAGTGAGTGAGAAGAGTTCCAAGCAAGAAATGGTTGCAGATTCAACAACAGAGACTGAGTACATTGCAGCTTCTGAAGCTGCGAAGGAGGCTGTTTGGATCAGAAAATTTGTTTCTGAGCTGGGAGTTGTCCCTAGTGCGTCCAGTCCAGTGGACCTCTATTGTGATAATAGTGGTGTCATTACGCAAGCCAAGGAGCCTAGGTCACACCAAAAGTCTAAGCATATACTATTGCGCTATCACCTCATCTAGGAGATCATAGATAGAGGTGATATAAAGATATGCAAGGTGCACACAGATTTAAACATTGTTGATCTATTGACAAAGCCTCTCTCACAGCCCAAGCATGAGGCGCACTTGAGCTCTATAGGTATTAGATATTTACACGATCGAGTCTAGTGTATGTGAGAGAAAGTGTCCTATTTATGCTAATGTACTTTGGATAATTGGTTATCTTATTCCTTGAATAAATATCTTTTACATCGATCAGCAAGTATGTGACTTATTTGTAAATCTCTTTGTTTTATTATGATGTTATTCTAAATGATCCTTAATCTTATATCATCATGTGGGACAGTGATGATTCATAGATTAGCACATTTGACTGATCGATGATCATGTTTCATGGATCATAGATATAAAGATATCAAATCAGTAACGTGGATACATGTTAGAGAACATAGTGTTGGATAGATCCACTTTGAGATACTGCTGGGATTGTTATTTCGAATGTGCCATCAGTTGTTCTCAAATGGTGTACCTGCAGAATCTTTAGACCTGAGATCGTCACTGATTCCAGAATATGTAGTAACACACTTAGGGGCTTTCAAACGCTATTCCGTAACTGGGTAGTTATAAAGGTTGCTTTCGGGTTTGTTATGAAACATGTCATGGGATGTGAGCGGCCAAGATGAAATTTATCTCTCCTAAATAACGAGAGAGACGTCTTTGGGCCTCTCGAGATAGTTGGATTGAAAAAGTGCATGGCCATGCCACTATGATTAATGAGTTAATCATGATTAATCTACTACTTGATCGAGTGAAGTGTCGAGCTATCACAAGGGTGGCACGAATCTTGCCTTGAGCTTGACTGATATCATGTGGTAAAGGGATTTGTGCGTGAGTATATCAATGTTTAGAAAATATGATTTTGATTTTGTATGCTTTCGGGGGTCAATATGTGCTGCTAGGTACCACTATTGATTTGCGATCCGGAAAGGGTTTCTGGGTAGCGGCCATTTGCATATGAACCTATCGGGTCACACACTTAAGGGGATGTAATTTAAAGCTTACAAGAATTGGCTCTTGTGCAAGTGGAAGATTGATGGAAATATGCCCAAGAGAATTTTGGAGGAACTAAAATGTCTGACATGAGGCCAAAAGTTCTGGGTTCTGGAGCATCCGAAAGTTCCGGTAGGATCGGAAGTTCCGGGCCAGCCCTAGTTTTGGTTTCTGGAGGAATCGAAAGTTCTAGTTAGACCGGAAGTTCCGGGCCTGCCTGAAAGGTGTGTTCTGGACGAATCGGAAGTTTCGGGTGGAACTGGAAGTTCCGGTTCAAAATAAATTCGATATAGAATGTTATTTTCGGAAGTTTCGGTTGGACCGAAAGTTTTGGGTCCGAAAGTTCCGGTTGGACCGAAAATTCTGGACAGAAATAAATTCATACAGAAAGTTATTTTCGAAAGTTTCGGGTCTAGACCAGAACTTCTAGGCCAGACGAACAAATTAGATCTGTTGGGCTTTAATACTGATTAAAAGCCAATGAGAAGGCACTATATAAGGAGAGGATGGGCTAGGACGAAAAGACTGCTGTTGGTTGTTGCTTCGATCTAACCCTAACCGTCACCTCTCCTGGCTACACCGGTTATGGCCATCTCTCCCCTAATCTCCCACGTGGTACTAGCATACCGGTGTGAGGTGATCCCGTCTCTGTATATGTGAAAACTGTAGAGGCGCCGCTGCTATTACTGTGCTGATCTTTCCGTGGAGATCACCAGACTACGTCGTCTTCACCGTCGACGAACGGACAGAACTGAGTGGAGCCGATAGAGAACGCGCTTTATCAACTCTACTTTCGCTGCCCTAGCGCATTTCGTGGCTAGATGTAATGATCTATGATCCAATTACACGTATAGTTCCTGGGCAAACGAGGTAAAACTTTTGAAATTAGCGCTAGCGTAGCCTCCCCATAACCCAACACGTCGATGCTTAGCTTGTCCTATCGTTGGTCATGGGTTCAGATTGGACACCCGATAATGGGTTCAGCCTATCACAAGCTCAGATCGGATGCATGGCCATTGGTTTCACTCTATATGATGCAAGGGACCCGTAGGTGCACATAGACTGCCTAACGATGCGAACGCTTTGGTGCTGACACTGGGTATGTACTTCACTAGCCTTTTTTTACATTCCTACATGATGTTTGTATTCTCATGTGATAAATGTCTATCCCTTTGCAGTCACGTTAGGTGCACACGTAAACCCGCATCTCGTACCCAGACTTCATCACACAATTGGACCAGCTCCGAGTGGAGGATTTTCGGTAGAGGCCCTACAAGGAGGCGTACGTCCTCGCTCGTTCCCCACACGGGCTATCCTCCCTCTACATAAGGAATCCATATTATGATGCTGCCTCATCTTTGATGTCTAAGTCATGAGGTACGCAGTTCATTGCGTGATGAGGCAGTTTGGTTTATACTAGGTAATCATGTGCCGTGTGGAGATCCAAATACCTTCATAGTCATACCAGTGAGTTTACTAGACCTTCATCATGAATCCGTTACTATCATTTTTACAACCGTAATACTTATAGTACCACCTTGTAATTATTTAGCACAATAGGAATGGGGTGCCTAGCCACACCCCATGGCACATGATGATGGTACCATGGGTGACACAGTGAGAGTAGGTACTGGAGGACATGTACTAGAAGGATGAGGAATATAACCTAGCTATCTATGATGCATACATCTGATGGTGTGCTCCTTAGACTCATGTCTATCTTGTGTGGGTGCCTGATGTACCACCTGTGAGACAAGGACAGGTGGAAGACACGTATCCGACCCATGTGACCACAACGGTGCATGCCTCGGTAAGTCCTAACCTCACTAGCTTTTCACTCATAAGGCCACAATATATCTAACAGTTATGTTTCTACTTAGATCGACCTCATGTGGCAGGTGTACATAGAGGCTAATTGCATCTAGAGGAGAAGGGTTGGATGTGCCACAAGACAAACTATAGTTGATAAGTGTCAGGATTATGCAAAAGACCCGAGATACCCTATGGCTTACGTCCTGCTAGCAGCTATCAGACATTGATCAACCATCTCTACTCACCCGCCGCAACCTCCTGCATCTACCACATCCAATATTAGAGGCCCCTAACCATGGTACACACCATCGCCCACAATTTCTCCACCCATAGTCGCTCCGTTTGTAGGCCTCTTCTCCACCTACATGCCTAGGTGAATGGAAAATTTTAACTTTTGTATCTGCTTGTTTTACATACAAATTATAATGTACCATAGACTTTTGAATTTTAAATCTATTTAAAAAAATAAATTTAGTTGATTTTTTACATATCTTTGACAATTATGAAAATAGCGCTTGACTACAAAGTGATGAATTTTTTTATCAATTGTAAAATTATGTTCTAAAATGTAAAATCTGCTATAGATTAAAATTGTAAGGATCAATGTGATGGCACTTGACATTGCAAACGAACAGTCACTTTGGTTTGAGGCACTATCAAAATTTGGTAGTACCAATTCTTAGTTAGGTTTAAACACTATCAAATTTTGGGAGCACATTTATGGTGCAATCTACTATAGTTTTATACTACAAGTATAATCAATTTTGACTGTCAATTTGGAAGGATACATTAGTACTTTTGATTAATCATATTTTGGGTATATATAATTGTCATTAGGGAATACTCCCTCTGTCCGGTTTTGATCTGTGCCTAACGAAAAAGAAAGAATTCAACTTTGATCCGTGTATTACTTCATCAACATATCAATGCATTAATGACTATTTAGGTTTCACACGACTCTTCAATGTGTCATTAATCCTAAACCAGTTTTTATAGGAAAACAAAGCAATCATGGGTTACGGCTAGGAAAACAAAGCGACATGCCCATGTTTTTGTACCAATCAATGACAGAACTTACGGTTTCTTGGTCTCGATGTTGTACCCTTATACACATATCATACATAGATGGAGGGAGTATATATTAGCCATCTCTTTCACCACATCCTCTCCACACTCTGTCCAGCGTTCCACCTCCCCTCTAGTATGACTATTGTATTATAATTTAATCCCTCTGCATCAGTTTTTTTTACGATTTCATCATTTCTAATTTATACTATCACTAATTAAAATGAAAATAAAAATAATTTTTACCTTTTATATAAAATGAGATAACTCTATGATTTATTCTACTGATAGTAGAATGGACAATAAAATTTCTCAATTTTGGTTGGGTAGAGTTGATATTGACCATATTTCATTTAATTTGCTACCAATATGTAGGCCAAATTTCAATCTAATGAAAAGAACGTTCAAGTTCTAGATTGTTACCAATTAAGGTGGGCACTATCAATGGTTTGGCTTCAATCCAAATTATCTACGATTACTATTTCAGTGGCCAAAAGATTGGTAAGGCATAAAATTATTTTTCCACTTAGGTGGATGTCCATCTAAATTATTTACAAGTCAATCTTGTTATGTCCAGATGTATTCTGGAACGAGATCCTCTGACTTCCTGACGTTAGAGGAAAGTCGAGACTCCAGCCATTTCGTTGGGATCTGACGGTGCGGAGGCTAGGCTAGAGGGCGGAGGTGCATGTGGTGACGTCCGGCGGCAGAGCAGCGGTCGGGCGGGGCTTTGCGGTGGCCAGGGCAGGGCGTGGCGGTGTCCAGCAACAGAGCTGCCGGGGCAGGGCACGACGGGGTTCGGCGGTGGAGCAGCGGTTGGGTGGGTCTGCGTGGCTGCCGGTGTGAGGTAGGGTGGCGTCCAATGGCCGGGGCAGGGCAACGTCCGGCTTCCGGAGCGATAGCAGTGGCGAGCGGGATGGACGGTGGCACAGGCCGAGACGGGCGGTGACGACGGCGGTCAGCACATCGGGGCAGGCACGACGGGGTTCGGCGGTGGAGTAGCAGTTGGGCGGGGCTGCGTGGCGGTCGGTGTGAGGCAGGGTGGCGTCCAATGGCCGGGGCAGGGCAATGTCTGGCGTCCGAGGCGACAATGGTGGCGAGCGGGATGGACGGTGACACCGGCTGAGACACCGGCTGAGACGGGCGGTGACGAGGGTGGTCAGCACACCATCAAATCCCAGTGAAATAACTAGGATCACGACTGCCCTTTGACGTCGAAAGCACATGATCTCTTTCCATTCAGTGTGTGTGACTTTCGAGTCTTTTCTTGACTTGAGCAACAAATAAACAAACGGAAACCTTTGTGCTCATAAATCGTACGTTGCATGCACCCAACGTTCCAAATTAATAACTCTCCTAATAAATCTCAGCATCAAAGCACAAATAACACATCTTTTATATATTCGATAATGGAAAACACGGTAGAAGCAAATACGCGCCACGATCGAAGCGATCGAGCTGTGAATTGAACCATGGCGGGCGCTCTCCAAGCTCTCTCCGCCGCTGCCATCTTCCTCCTGCTACTCGTCCCGCACGGGTGCTTGGCAGCCGCCACGCCGTCCTCCCCGTTGCTGCATTACAAGTGCGCCGTCTACGCCGCCGGCGACCGGCCAAGCTACAACTACTGCGTCAGGACGCTGCGGTCTGACAGGGCGAGCGCCACCGCCGACGCGCGCGGCCTCGCCGCCATCGCGGCCAGGATCGCCAGGGCGACCGCCAAGGCGACGGCCGACAAGATCGCCAGGCTGCAGGGCGCCGAGACGGTGCCCGCGCGGCGGGACGGTCTGGCAGTCTGTGCCGCGGAGTACGCCGCCGCCGTTCGCCGGCTCGGGCGCGCCTCCAAGGACGACACGCACGGCGAGGCGCCGGAGCGGCAGGAGGCTCTGACGCTGCTGGGGCAGGTGATGGGCGCGCCGGAGCGCTGCCAGGTCGCGTTCGAGGCCGTCGCCGGCAGCCAGGGGCCGCCGCCGATGAGCTCCGCGGACTGGGTTCTCGATGATATTGTCGGCTTGGCCATCGCCATCCTGTAGAGCCCGATGGCGGCAAGCACCCGAGCGTGATGTGCCCGGGTGTTACGAATCGACATGCACTGTGTTCTACATAACGCATATGCATCCGAGTATTAAGTTGCAATTAAACAATAAATATCATGTAAATGTTTACTCCCTCAAATTTTAAAAAACAAATTATTTTAGACATAATTTCAGATATAAAGGAGTGATTAATCATTGTATATCTTTTTTGTTTGTTCTTATTAAATACAGTGTGAAAGTAAAAACTGCACGGGAACAAAAAATAGGTAGTACACCATGAAATATATAAACGTCTAAAATACATAATAAAATACAAAACGACTAAAACTGGTATTTAGCAGATGTTAATTTGATGATAGTTCAGCAGACATCTCTGCGAGCACCGAGCCACGTACTAGTGTACTACAGTACCGCTAGTTATGCTACATGGCCGTCCTGCTAAGCTCTCCTTAAATAAGAAAAGACAAGATTGGAGAGGGCATCTTAGACAGTCCTAACCCATAATTTCTTAGATGATGTCTTATCTTGTCATTGTCAGCAAGACACTACCTCTAAAAACTATACTTTCAACCCTAATTTCTTAGTATAGATCCACAATAAATTTTTTATACTACTATCTTTTCTCTTTCTCCTCCTCTCATCCAATCCCTTTGCATCTTTGTCTTGGATATCGTGATGATATAGTGTCTTACTTAAAACATGGTTTCTTTATTTTTTATTCTCTCTCTTCAATTCCATTGCCACATTAGATTATTTCCTATGTGGTAGCCTAATAAATGGCTAAGATACTATCCTATGTGAGGGTTGGGAATGTCCTTATAGTCATGGTATACAATAGTCTCACTCAAGATGATCAGAAAATGAAGCAACAAATAAATTAGACACTTTATGTGACTCAGAACAACTTAATATGTGCTATAAAACAGGAGCAAATTGAAGCCATATAAAAAGTATACACATAATACTTGATATAACTTGAGAACTCATGAGATTTGGGGCCATGTGTGGTCACACACCTTGTACATGTCTAATAATGGATATGTTAGCGTCTAAATGTATACTTGAATGTTTGTGTATGCTTTTGTTCTAAGCTATAGAAATTTTATAATAAGCAGAATTGGTACCAAGCAAGCATGCATTTCCATAATACAATGATCTATAGTTCAATCATCGTAATCCTTAATTTATATCTCAAACCGGGCTGTGCACTTGTGCATATATATCCATACACTGGCAAACAAGGTACATGGTAAACTACGATCGATCAGCACATATATTGACACATATTTTTTGATGGTGACATAAAGCCCGGTGAGATTTAGATATCCCTGATCATCCATGCATGATGAACTAATACTGATCATCCTTATCATTTGGAGCTAAGGGGCCTAGGATTCTGAAAGACGATCGAACAATTGAACATGTGATAGACATCGGAGGCTCGAAGGATGAAATAGCACAGCACAAAATTTCTGGAACCCTATGCGATGTCCATGTTGCCCATCCTAAGGAATATACCAGTTTTGCTATTTTGTTGATATGCAGCGGATTTAGATCAAAATATTATAGTTGTTACTGTTTTTTATAAAATTACTTAATTTGGAGAAATTTTACTTATAAAAAAGTAAAAAAGATATATAATGTGGAATAATAGAGCTAGTAACATAAATATAATTATACAAGAAAAGTATTTTCCTATCTATATATAAATCCTGGAGATGAGTCCCCGAGAACTCCAGCCGGCTCGGTGACCTTGAGTTTTCATATCTTCTTCCGTTGGAGGAGAATCAAATCCGCAGCATGGCCATGGCTGCAACTGCAACAAGTGCACACGACAGCGCGGCGTACGACGAGCCCTTCCGCCGCGTTGCTCCTGCACGAAAAACACGTACACGGATTAATATTACGATAATTAAATCACCTTTATTTAATTATTTCATCGAAATTGTTTGCAGGCACAACCAATCTACGGCAAGAAAAAACGGCGAGAAAAAAATCTGGTTTAATCTGCATTAATTCTGGATAATTAATCACGCGCACGTGGGCGAGAAATTAAAGTTATTTCTCACCCGAGGTCGGCGGCGGCAATCCTGTGGTGAAGGGAAACTCCGGCGTCAGCGGCGGCAGCGGCTTGCCGGCGCAGGAACGGGCGATGGACATGAGGACGGAGGCGTCACCGAGGCAGGCGGTGGTGACGTTGACCATGGCGCGGGCGGTGTCGAACTCGGGGCCGACGAGCTGCGCGACGTTGCCGTGGAGGACGTGCATGAGGCAGCACGGCTGCTCGGCGACGGTGGTGTTGAGCTGTGCGCAGCACGGCGGCGGCACGGCGTCCGACCGGTGCTCGATGAAGTCCAGGCACGACAGCAGCCGCTCCATCGTCGGCACGCACGTCTCCGTCGTTGTCGCCGTCGCCGTCGCCGCCGTGGCGGCGAATCCGGCGATGATAGCGAGGAGGAGGAAGACGAGCAGCTTCGACGCCGGCATCTCGTCGGTTGACACGAACACGTTGGGATCAATATAATGGGACAGCGCGCGGCTGTAGCTCTATTTGTAAGGAGGAAGCAGATTGGCTTACGAATCACTTGGCTTGATTAATCCGATGGTGCACGAGACAAAAGTGTCCATGCAACATGGAAGTACTACTAAACCGATGTAATTACATCTACCGGTCTCTTAATCTGCTGCAAAAAATTGAATCAAACGGAAGGCCTAGGAAGAAAGAAATTTGATACGTAATCTAAAAAATCGTAAAACTAGACATACTTAAAACGTTGACAAA
>KE373023.1:1972951-1983828 GCA_000418225.1 Zizania latifolia | reverse complement strand
GCGAGAGCGGGAGGGACGGGCGCGGGCGGGGGCTAGATCTGGGCGCAGTTAGAAATATCCCGATAGGGTATTTCGCCGAGTGCCGTATGGGTAGGCACTCGGCAAACAATTTTATTTATTTATTGTTTTACTTTGCCGAGTGCTGTATGGGTAGGCACTCGGCAAACATTTTTTCCAGTTTTTTCTCCTAAAGGGCCTTTTTGTTTTATTGTACAAAATTCTTTAAAAAAATAACCACATACTCTGCTAGTTATCATATAACAACACCACAATAAGTCTAATGTTTTTCAAACTTTGTTTGAATTTTTTAAAATTGCAAAACTATTATGGTGCATGGTGTCGGTTGAGTGCCGTCATCGAGATACCTCAAAAGTTTTTTAAATTTAGTGGGTAAGGCCTAAAATAGGACTCAAAATACTTTTTCGAACAATTTGGTTTATTATTTCATGCACTTGCAGTTCAAAATTGACCTCTTTCAAATTAAATCCTATAAACACATTTAATTAACTAAAAATTGCAAACTAACCTTAAAAATTGCCGATTTTTGGCATGGTATAAGATACGCTGAGTTTTCATTGTAGAAAAAAATTTTAAGTTCAAAAAAGAATTTAATCATTGATTTACTTTCAAACATAGCCCATTCCTTCTCTAAACTCTAAAATCTCTTCCGAGAATCTCCGGTTTGTAAACATCATACGTGAAAACTTCCTCAAAACATTTTCAAATTTTTATCATAGTATATACGTATCATATAATAAGCCAATGTCAAGTATCATATTTTTTAGACTTCAATTAAATTTTATATAATTAAAAAACTATTAAGCTCCACGTTGCCGATCGAGTACCACAACCTAGATTTTCCAAACTTTCTTTACATTTAGTGGTAAATGATTCAAAATGGACTCATGAATATAAATATGATTTTTCTAAAAATTTTAGTTCATTATTTCATGCACTTGCAGTTCAAATTTGACCTATTTCGATTTAAATCATAGAAACACATTTAATGAATTAAAAATAGTAAACTGACCTAAAAAAATATGAACTTTTTCCGTGGATTAATATATATTGCATTCTGAGTTTTAAAAAAAAATTAAGTTCAAAACAAGTTTTAAATATGACAGTGCCCGAAACATAATTTCACATGAAATCATGAGTTCCCTGGGTTCGCCGAGTGTTTTTTTTAAAAACACTCGGCAAAACCTATGGTTTGGCGAGTGCCACTCCCAAACACTCGGCAAACAGCACCCCCAGACACGTGGCAGACCGAGCGGTGCATCCAGAGAAAAGATGTTTGCCGAGTTCCCGTTGGCACTCGGCAAAGATTTTTTTTTCAAGCCGGTATCACAGCGTCGACACCGCCAGCTGGATCGATTTTTTTCAAAACTGTTCACCGAGTGTCGCCTTGTTTGCCGAGTGTACGTGCCTCTGGCACTCGACAAAGAAACCTTTCGCCGAGTGTTTAAAATTTGCCGAGTGAATAGGAGAGCATATAGAGGAGCACATGGGCAAATTAAAAACCTTAGCCATAATGTGTTCATTCATTTATAGAATACATAAATTAAGTTGATCATGTATACATATTAAGTATACATAAGTACGGAGGAGTTACATAGACAAAAGTAACCATTGAGAATAATACATGACATGCTACGTGGTATAGATAAAGTACTGCTTTTTAGAGTAGATAAATATTGAAAACTACAAAATGATAAACATGGCATAAGCAAATATCAATATTTATAGATTCACTAAAGTACTAACATGGCATAGATAAAATACCAATATTTTAGAATGGATTCACAGAAGGGGCCATCTAGGGTTCTTGGAGCATGCAGGTAAGTACCTTAGGAGGAGGAGGAAAAATCAAGATGAGGCGGCGATGAGGACGAGTCGACGATGGAGAGGCACGATGAGACGGCGGCAAGGACGAGTTGGCACAGTGAGGACTATACGGTAACAGAAAGGAGGCGATGAGGGGGAGGTGGCAGTGACGAGAGAGAGGTAGGGCGATGAGCAGGACGCGATGTCGACGAGGAAAAAGCGGTGACGGCACCGATGAGAGGCTAGGGTTAGGGATTAACGCGAAAATAAAATTATGGCCGGTTCAATTTCGTCCTGCCTATTTATATCCAGTAGACACCTATAGTGATGGGTCATAACATAACACGTTACTAACGAGGGTGTCCATCTTAAGTGACGTGAGTAAAATAATACCCGTCACTAAAGAGCATACCAATTAGTGACGGGTCGTAGTGTGCAGTGACCCATCACTAAAGGTGGTACCTATCTTTAGTGATGGGTCATAACGTGATCCGTCACTAATGATAGGACCCTTTAGTGACGTGTCACATTACGACGACCCATCACTAATAGTGTATCTTTAGTGACGGGTGTAAAACAGTCCGTTACTAAAAGTGTATTAGTGATGCGCGTCATTTATCCATCAGTAAATTAAACTCTATCACTAAAGACTGTTTCTGTGGTAGTGTATGTGATCTAAAAGGTCATAGAACAATGCCTGTCATTAACTTGTGTAATTAACAGATAAATATTATAGTTAGATGTTTAAATGGATTCAATATGTAAACAGATAAAAGTAATATTTATTTTTCTTAAGTTCATGAATACACTAATTGTTGATATTAGACATGATCAATGTGTCAATTAATGTCGTTATAATAAATAAGTGCAGCGGCCACTGTGAGATCAGAATTTTGGATGAATTCTGAACTCCATAGCTATGTTGCAACTCGCAAGCAATCATCTTGGTCATGATGTGTAGTTTTTTCGATGTCATGGCACCAAACTAAGCACCGCGTCGTCGTCACCGCCCCCGTAGACACGGCTGTCGTGCCGTCACCACCGCCCCCCTTGCCACGGACGCCGAGCTTTCCCCGCCGCCCCCAGCCACGGCTGCACCGTGCCGTCGACGCCGCCCTCACAGGCACGGCCGCCGCACCACGCCGTTGCTACCGGCTTCTGCAGTCGAGGCCGCACCGCACCGTCGCGGCTTCGCCGTCGTCGGTGTCCGCAGTCGCGACCGGACGGCTCCTCGGGCCAACGCGAAATGAAGCAGGCGAGAGGAGGACTCAAAACTCAAAAGTAATATCAACCGCACAACCGAAGCATCCGACGGCCAGAAACTATCTTCCATCCCGCTAGGCGCTAGCCTTGAAGTACACTAATACAGTGCTCTTGAGAGTTGAGGAGAAAAAAATATCTTCAATTCAAATACTTCCAACTGACAACTATAAATACAAATAACAGTGCAGTATCCACGAAATTGTATATATATAGTGTGCGACAATGGACAACGATTGTTCAATTATTCGTGTATATCTCCTACGGTTGAATTCACATTACATCCCGTCGTGGACCGTGCGCATAAGAGAAACTTTCACATCCATATACTCTTTCCACTTGTTGCATCTTCCATTCTTCCCGGGTCAGCTTGGTTTCAGTACAGTTTTTTAATTTCAACCGGCCCATGGCTTACTTGCAATTCTCCAGACTTTTTTCAATATAGAAATGTAACCAGCAATTTTGTGGAAGCATCAGTGCATCACACAATCTTCAACTGGTGGACTAATTTAATTGGGTCCTCACTGCCTGTGCCATGCATGCATGCATGGATGCGTCTTCCTGGAAACAAACGAGCAAGCGATTTTATTTAATTTGTCTATGCATAGGAAGAGAAAGGAAAGAGAAGTTGGACAAATTTAACTAATTTCCATTTACAACTTGGTGAATTTTGCACGTTTTTAGCGAGAGGCAATCGCAGATTCGGTGGACTTGCTCCTCCCATGCATCGACGTACAATATAGCTCCAAAATCCAAATGAGCGTATACAATGCAATTTGCCAGATCGACTCAGTGCAGGATGCTAAAGAGATCTTTAAGCTTTGGCGCCGGTCAATTGATTTTCTTTTCGTTTTCTTGTATCCATATGCTCACAATATAAATAGATCATATTCCTTCTCTATCAATGAATAGGCATCTTTTTTTTTTTTTGAAAAGGAAGCGAGAGAGTCACTTATTTTCATTAAGAAGAATGGACGAGGCCAAAAAAAGGTTTATACATCGAAAAGTGCAACTCTTAAGCAAGAGGAAGAAGGCTAGAGATACACTAGGGATTCAAAGTCAGTTACGATCATGTCAACTATTGAGGCTATTGAGTGAATAGAGTTTTGAAAAATTCTTCTATTCCTTTCCTTTCAGATGTTCCACCAGATGATGATGAGAATGCCGTTGAAGAATTTGCGAGAGGCTTTAGGAATGCAACGAGACGCCCGTTTCCACCAAAGCTCGGTGGAAGGCTCTGCAGATAGTGGAGGGATGTTATGGAGATTGAAATGACGCGTGATACTTCTCTAGACTTGGAAGGTAAAACAACAAAGCCGAGTGAGATGATCTACAGTCTCTGGGGCGGCACGGCAAAGGGAGCAGATGAGGGAGCAGGGCCAACCCCGTTTTGAAAGGTTGTCTGCCGTGAGAATTTTGTTTTTGATCATCGTCCAGGTAAAAAACTTGCAACGAGGTTGCGCTAAAGCTTTCCAGATATCGGATGTGATAATTGGCCTAAGGGAAGAGGCGAATTGTATTTGGTAGGCCGAGCTGGCAGTGTAGCAGCCGTGACCATCGCCAAGTAAGAGAGTCTAGTTGGTGCGGCTGAAGCATTGTGTTGTTCGCTAGATCCGCCACTTTGATGAATTGAGATAATTGAGAGGAGTTTAAGTTCTTTATCCAATAGGTCCAAGAATTATTTTCCAGAGCCTCTTGCACGGTGGCATTCTTACGTAGGCTGATGTGGAATAGGTCAGGTGCAAGCTGCTTTAAAGGTGATGAATCTGCCCAGTGATCGTGCCAAAAGCTTGTCCTTGAGCCATTTCCCAAGGAGAGAACGGTTGAAGCTCGAAACAAGGCCTCATCTAGATGGTTGCAAGGAGAGGGCAGGTCGAACCAAGGCCGGATGTCATCTGACCAACGAAGCCACAGCCACCTTAAGCGGAGTGCACGACTGAATTTTTCAAGATCAAGCAGACCAAGGCCGCCATAATGCTTTGGCCTACAGGTGTTTTTCCAATTCACAAGCTAGGCAGCAGCCTCCTGATGGGGAAGCAGTGTTAGGTCCCATCCAGAGAAAATTTCTGCGAATACTGTCAATTTGTTTGATCAGCCACTTATTTTCTGGGAAGACTGATAGGTGAAAGATTGGAATTGCTGATAAAGTGGAGTTTATAAGGGTTTGGCGCCCTGCCTTGCTGAGCATTTTTGTTTTCTAGGCAGCAAGTTTGCTTCCAAGCTTATCAATGAGCGGTTGCACAGCTGATTTGGGAATCTTCTTGTAGTGGAGAGGCAAGCCAAGATAAGTGCAAGGAAAAGAAGCTAGCTTGGCTGGAAAAAACTGAAGAAGGTGTTGTGTTTCCTGATCATTCAGTGCAATTGGGAAAACTTCTGTTTTGTCAAAGTTTATCCTAAGACCAGAGGCCTGCTTGTAAAGGTCCAGTATTTGTAACATCGCGTGGAGTTCGGAGGGTTCAGCGTTTATAAAAAAACCCACGTCGTCAGCGAAAAAAGAAGCTCTGACCTTGATGTTTGAGTTTCCAAGCGGCCGAAGGAGATCATGAGATTCTGCTGAAGAAATTAGCTTTTGTAGCGGATCAATGGCTAATAGGAAAAGAAGGGGGATAGAGGATCACCCTGCCGGACACCTCTTCCATGATTGAAAAACTGTCCCGGCAAACCGTTTAGGATGACAGCAGAAGTGGAAGTGCCCAGGAGAAGAGATATCCATGTTATCCAACGCTCTCCAAAACCACGATGACGAAGAGTTTCCAGGAGGTAAGGCCAGCTCACAGAGTCGAAAGCCTTGGCAATATCGAGCTTGATGAAGAGCGAAGGAATCTTATTTTGTTTTAAACGGCGCAGGGAGCCCTGAACAAGCAGGAAGTTGTCACGGAGAGCACGATTTTTAATGAAAGCTGACTGGTTCTTGTCTACCAGGTTGCCAATGACAGATGAGAGACGATTTGCTAGAAGCTTTGAGAAGATCTTTCCGAAGTTGTGCATTAAACTAATGGGTCTGTAGTTTTGTACAAGCTGAAGATTACCTTTCTTTGGAAGAAGGATAATGTGGGCATTGTTTAAAAGATGAAGGAAGGGGGATCCAGCTGACATAAGGGAGTGTATTGCGGTGAAAAGATCATTCTTAATTAAATCTCAGCAGTGCTTGTAGAAATTGGACGTGAAACCATCTGGGCCTGGGGCTTTGTTTTTTGGCAGCTCTATGACAACTTTCTTTAGTTCATCAAGTGTGGGAGCTTGGTCTAGCTCACTGAGATCAAGCGGTTCTGGGTATGGGGTTTCCCAGGAAAGGCCTTGAAGTCTCGGTTGAAATTGGCCGATGGAGGAAATGAAGAAGTCTTCCAGGATGGCAGCTTTGTGATGCTGGTTAGTATGAATTGAGCCATCATGCTCCAACACGGGAATGAAGTTTCTGGATCTTCTTTCATTCATTTTCAGATTGAAAAACCTTGTGTTGGCATCCCCTTGCTTGAGCCAATTTAATCTTGAACGTTGACGGAGAAAAATTCTTATGAGGGATGAGATGCCTAACAGGTGCTTGCGTAACTGTTGGTGGAGGTCTCGCTCCTCATTGGAGAGAATTCGGGATTCCTAAGCCTTGTCAAAGAGTAGGATGACTTCAGAAGCAGTGTGAAACCTGAGGTTCAAGTCACCCACTTTTTGTTAAAGAATAGGCATCTTTAATTGCCTTAAAAAAATAACACTTGTATGTTGAGTTGAGTTCCTTACATGCGGGCTGACCTTATCATCTTCATGTGTATGTACAGTAGAACAATCAACGCGCGTGCGTGACATAGAATTATTCAAATGAATGGATTCACCAATATATATCTGCCGCGTTAATTACTACACACATCGAAACCAAACGAGTCCGTTGGTAGAGACTCGTTCTTGACCCGGAGCAAACATTATATTCCGGGACGTCATGTAAAAATTAAACGTGCTAAATCATCTTCATATATATAATATATATAAAAGTACCGAATTATGGACATATTTCGGATGATTTCTTTTTTGACACAAAAGTTATATTATAAAAAAACCCGTCTTACGAGAGAGATCTATCGTATTTTCCAGAACAATACACCCTACAAAAATAGGCCCAATCACTCTCCACTAGTATAAACAGATCACCTAACGGGCACAAGTGTGTGTATAAATCTCAAAAGAACCGGCACCAATATTATAGTTGCCGGTTCTAAATCTCAAATACGTTGGTTTTTATTAAAAACTGGTACTTATAGTATTGGTACTAGTTTTTTATTACAAACCAACACATTTTAGAATGTTAGATTTTTTCAAACGACGTCGCATAGAGATATGCTCAATATGAAAGTTGCAGAGCTAAACGAGGTCAATAACTTTATAGCTGACAACTTTTTTATTTAAAGAAATTAAGAGTATGAAATATATATATATATATATATTATAAGTTTTAGAAAAGCGAAGTCAAAATAATAGCTTACTATTTTCTATTAGGAAATGTGTAGAGGCAAGATAGTAAAGAGACAACATGCGGAGGCAGAGGTCATGGGTACACGTGTGATTTTCATGTGACTTTGATTTGCGATGCATTACCGTATATATATGTTTCCTAAAATCTGAAATATTTTTTGACCTTTTTTTGCATAATAACTAGAGTCCCACCACAGGTGTCTATACCCCCCTATGTGTTGGTTTTTAAATCGACACCAATAATATTCGGCTATAAATATTGGTTACAAAACTGTCATTTATGTGAGGTTTTGAACTGGCATTGATTCGGAGTTCTATACTATACTATACTAGTGCTCCTCTATTTTGATCAATTCATTTTCAGACGCAAAAGTTATGAAAAAGAACTTTGGTTACAAACCCATTTTGGACCCAAAGCAAACTTTACGTTCTGGAATAACACATTGCAAAAACTTGCCCAATCATTCTCTTGTACCAACGAACGAATTTTGGACGATTTCGTTTTAGATACAAAGTTGTGAAAACCACTTACGATAGAGACCGTGCTCTGACCTATAGCAATCTTTACCTTTCAGAATAATATCTTGAAAAAAATATATCCAATCATCTCCATATAAACAACACCCGGGATAATTTTCTTTTCGTTTTCTTGTATCCACCCCTCCCAGTGTAAATAGACTATCTTCCTTCTCTATAAATGAATAGGCATCTTGCCTCTCGAAAAAAATAACACTTGCATGTTGAGTTGAGCTCCTTGATTGCATGCATCCGGACTGACCATGCATGCATGCATGCATGCATGCTATCTTCATGGGTATAGTTGAACAATCAACGCGCGTGCGTAACGTAGAATGATTCAAATGGATTCACCTATATAAACAGCAGCTGCACCGTAGGTACGTATATACGTTAATTACTACGACACATCATATCGAAAGCATGCAGGCAGGCAACGCAGCAATGGCATCGTCTAACACCAATGCAACTGCCACTACAACGAAAACGGTGAGCGGCCATGTGATGACAACCAGCGCGAACCTGGCACAGCTGCTGCCCACGGGCACGGTGCTGGTTTACCAGGCGCTCGCCCCGTCCTTCACCAACCACGGCGAGTGCACGGACGCTGCCAGCGACCTGTATCTCACCATCGTGCTGGTTGCCGTCCTCACCGTCTCCTGCGTCTTCCTCTCCTTCACGGACAGCATCGTCATCGACGAAGAAGTCTACTACGGCTTGGCCACGCCGCAGAGGTTAAATCTCATTAACTTCCCCGGGAAAGAGGAGGAGGATCGGATCAAGAGAGCGCTCGAAGAGCGACGCCTCCAGTTACTCGACTTCGTGCATGCCTTCTTCACGGCGTTGGTGTTCCTCACCATCGCGTTCAGTGACGTCGGACTGCAGAGATGCTTCTTCGGACCGAACCCTAGCCACAACACCGGGGAGCTCCTGAAGAACCTGCCACTGGGCATGGCCGTGTTGTCGAGTGTCGTGTTTACGATTTTCCCGACGAACAGGAAAGGCATCGGGCACACCGACTCCTCTCCGACGTCCCAACCACCAGCAGTCCACCACGACAGTCATGATAATGCGTCAAGGGCGGCTTGAATAGATCATCAGTACATATCTTCCAAGAATTTGTATGTTGGAATGACGAGCAGTTAATTAAATTATGGTTGGTTAAATAACAATTAAACTATATCTAGTACGGAGTATTTGCTATAAAAATGATGATTGGGTTGTGGTATTTGTAAGTTTGCGGCTTTGCGCCACGTACCTCGCGTTCATGGTGTGGTCGGAGAAGCACGGCTGCGCGAGCACGGGCACACCCTCGCAGATGCTCCGCAGCGTCGAGTTGTTCCTGCACCCGCAGTGTATCCAGAACCCGCCGGTCGCCTGGTGCGCGGCAGGACGTCTCTCTGGGGCGCCCACTGCACGGCACCACCTTCCCTCTGCTCATGTCGTGCTCGGCTGGTAACACGGTACGTGGTGCGTCCTCGGCGGCGGCGCGGACGGAGCCGGGCGGGATGACACAAAGGAACGCACGCTGCAGCCGGCCAGCCCCCATGCCATGTAGTCAAACACACCTTGCACGGTCGACTTAGGGCACGCGCGCTGCCCAGGCTGACGTACAGCACAGAGCGCGGCGGGTGCGCGTCCAGCAACCACGCGTGTCAGCTGCATGCGGTCCGAGGCTTGGAGGAAGCTAGGTTGTGCACCGGCCCGGCCGGCGGCGAAGGCTAGCTGGGACAGCTCGCTCCGGATCTTGCCCAGCTCCGACGCCTCAATCGCGTCGAACGTGTTGACCACGACTCCGGACGCCGAGGCGCCCGAGGACCATGGAGTCGGCGTCGGCGACGTGGGCGATGAAGCAACACAGCACAGGTCAAAAAAATATGTCGTATTATGGGAAGTCACAGGCTCACACCACACAATTTTTCGTGCGCGTGGTTGCTGTGATTTGAGCTACATTTGTGTCTACATGCTTACTTTCTTATCATCTTTTTTCAAACTTCAAAGCAATTCCTCGTGGAATATATGTGATATTTTTTTACTCTTCGTTATCATAAAACTTGTAATACATATTTGATATTCTAAATGACTTCAAATACAAAAGTTATCAATTATATAGTTGTAGTCAGATCTCGTCAAGCTCTAAACTTTGATACAGAGCATATATTCAATAGATATTATTTGAAAATTCAAAAATTCTTATTAGTGACATCACTACATACTCCCCAACCTCTGCTACTAGGTTTGACTTCTTCTCACTATCGCCTCGGTCTTCGTTTTGTTTGTTTTTTTTCAATCTTTCCCGTTCCAGTATCAAATTGCCAGCCCAAAAATGGACAAGTTCATTGGGCTTCGGCTTCCGGCAGCATATTGAAGGTCCTGATTCCTGAAGGTAAGCTCGAGCCGCTGGTCAACTTAGAGCTGGGACTTCGGCCCAGCACGGCATGGCCCGTTTGGCCTTCGTTCATTATCAAACCGTGCTGGCCCAGCCTAGCCGAATTAGTGGACCAAGCCATGTTGGTACGTGACAATCAGTATTAGGCCCAGGCATAGCCCATAGACACGTTGGGCCTAGTTAGGCCGGGCCGGCCCAGGCATGGCCTGTTAGGCTTCTTGGCAGTAGCGAGGAGGTCCTCGTCGAGTCGTCGTTGGTGTTGATGACGACGAGGAAGTCATCGGAGAACTTGATCTGGACGCTGCCGGAGGCGGTTGGGAGGAGCTCGAAGGGGTGGTGCTTCTTGACGTCGCCCACGCGGGGCGAGGGACGAGGCGGAGAGGACGAGGATGTTAGTTGTAAACCTTGTGCATATTCATTGTATTTTTAA
>KE373023.1:1952778-1972941 GCA_000418225.1 Zizania latifolia | reverse complement strand
GAAGCTAGGTTGTGCACCGGCCCGGCCGGCGGCGAAGGCTAGTTGGGACAGCTCGCTCCGGATCTTGTCCAGCTCCGACGCCTCAATCGCGTCGAACGTGTTGACCACGACTCCGGACGCCGAGGTGCCCAAGGCCTACTGTAACGCCCTAACTTTCTAATCAGCAATTAACAGTTAAAATCAAAAATTTTGGTAATATTTCCTCTGTAATTACGATGTAATCCACAACACAATCACAGGCAGTTATAACATATCACCAAAAATGATATCAATCTTCTCACAAAACAAAGTCACGAGTATTTCTATGCTTACTAAACCAACTTGCTTAAAACATCAGCTTATTACAATACAAACTACATATTACAAAACAAGTATATTTTAAAAATAATTTGGTTTATAATTATAGATAGTGAAGTGATATGTGCCGCTACAAGTCTCATACCCAAAAGATTTACCGAGTAAACAAATCTGAAATAGAATTTAAAAGGGTGAGACAAGCTCAGCAAGCAACAGTTATAAATATAAACATACCTTACTTATTCACAAGTTGTTTTATAATCATCAACCACAATCTTCAATATATTTTTCACTTATCATGGCATTGACTTTCACTTCTCAACATTCTATATCTTTTAATCATCACATGAATAGATGAATACCATGATGCAACTCCATTTGAGAGTTTTGTGCTAGATATACTAGCCCCTCTCATGCAACTCCATGTACCGGTACAAGTCATGCACGATGGCAGTGACCGGCCTTTATCACCTTATGAAATGCATATGTGCATATGTATGCATGTGAATTGACGTTAATTCTTATATTTTCTTTTGATGAAACATGATATCAATAAAATAGCCAAAATAAATATGAATGGACTAAATTCCAAAGCCATCACAATTTTAATTTACTTACAAAAGAAGTAAGACATGAATATAAACATAGTATGTTACTTGCCTTTATAATGGTGATGACAAAGAGAAACTTTGTTTAAGTGCGTTCAGAAGTGTTACCACCTGTATAAACACATATTGAGTATTACACAACCAAGGTACAAGTAACATCAAAACATTCTTTCTACGCTCTTTAACGTCGTTTATACGATGTTATTTGATCTATTCCATAGTAACTAAATTTGAATTTTCTTAAAGGAAATAACATCTTTTCAACAATATGTCACTTTCAAGTGACAAATATTACTTCTACTAGATACAAATAGAAAAAATAGCATGTAAGCCTTTCATAGGCATTTCATCGAACACATGGTGGGCGGTGAATAAAGATGAGTAGAACCAATAAAATTAACCGTACAAAATGACGGATAAATGGTTGGGAAGCTCTAGAATGAGTATAGGAAGGGATTGAGATGGCCAACAAAGCAACAAACATGTAAACAACGGACTAAGCGATAGTAGCCCCATACGACAACGTATGCGACCAAAACAAAAGAAGCAACTGAAGATACAAGATGCACAACGTGGATGAGATCGACAAAAATAAAAACCTACGGTGGACAATGAAGATTCAACGGTGAGGAGAAATCGATTGGAGAAGAACAAGTTCTAGGCTTGAGAGCTAGGAAACCCTAGCACGTAAGAGAGAACAATGGAATTTTGTGAGGAGGTTCTAGCCTCCTTCTTACTTTTATAAAGAAATGGATGGCTAGAATTTGTCAAGTCCACTATGATTCATCGGATATCCGAAACGGATGATTAATACCAAAAATAGAATTGTCTCGACGAGATCTACGTAACCACGGTTCCCGATCGATCATACGAGCAACGGATCAAAAAGTCAACTTTTTGGGAGTATGGTCAACGTTTTGCTTGCTTTGATATTTTGTTTTTTTATTATTACACCCTTCCCCCCTTAAAAGAATTCGTCCTCGAATTCTACCATTTTCAAACTAATTATAAGATAAAAAATTTAAAGCTTACGACTCACTGGTTTTAAAAAGTTCAGGATATTTCTTACGCATTTGTTCCTCTAGTTCCCAAGTTGCCTCTCGTTCGGATTGATTTGTCCATAGCTTACGACTCACCGGTTTCAAAGAGTTCAGGATAAAAAATGTATCTTGGACTAAGTTTTTCAAAGACACCAAATCGTACAACATCTTTAGTTGACGACACTCTAAGGAGAACTTGATCGCCAACTTCAAACTCCAGATTTCGTCTTCGCACATCAGCATAACGTTTTTGTCGACTCTGAGCAGCCAACAAATTTTGATGTATTTGATGTATCTTTTCTAAGGTTTGTTGAATTAGATCTAAACCAATTAATGATCTTTCTCTAATTATGTTCCACCCATGGAGTCGGCGTCGGCGACGTGGGCGATGAAGCAACACAGCACAGGTCAAAAAAATATGTCGTATTATGGGAAGTCACAGGCTCACACCACACAATTTTTCGTGCGCGTGGTTGCTGTGATTTGAGCTACATTTGTGTCTACATGCTTACTTTCTTATCATCTTTTTTCAAACTTCAAAGCAATTCCTCGTGGAATATATGTGATATTTTTTTACTCTTCGTTATCATAAAACTTGCAATACATATTTGATATTCTAAATGACTTCAAATACAAAAGTTATCAATTATATAGTTGTAGTCAGATCTCGTCAAGCTCTAAACTTTGATACAGAGCATATATTCAATAGATATTATTTGAAAATTCAAAAATTCTTATTAGTGACATCACTACATACTCCCCAACCTCTGCTACTAGGTTTGACTTCTTCTCACTATCGCCTCGGTCTTCGTTTTGTTTGTTTTTTTTCAATCTTTCCCGTTCCAGTATCAAATTGCCAGCCCAAAAATGGACAAGTTCATTGGGCTTCGGCTTCCGGCAGCATATTGAAGGTCCTGATTCCTGAAGGTAAGCTCGAGCCGCTGGTCAACTTAGAGCTGGGACTTAGGCCCAGCACGACATGACCCGTTTGGCCTTCGTTCATTATCAAACCGTGCTGGCCCAGCCTAGCCGAATTAGTGGACCAAGCCATGTTGGTACGTGACAATCAGTATTAGGCCCAGGCATAGCCCATAGACACGTTGGGCCTAGTTAGGCCGGGCCGGCCCAGGCATGGCCTGTTAGGCTTCTTGGCAGTAGCGAGGAGGTCCTCGTCGAGTCGTCGTTGGTGTTGATGACGACGAGGAAGTCATCGGAGAACTTGATCTGGACGCTGCCGGAGGCGGTTGGGAGGAGCTCGAAGGGGTGGTGCTTCTTGACGTCGCCCACGCGGGGCGAGGGACGAGGCGGAGAGGACGAGGATGTTAGTTGTAAACCTTGTGCATATTCATTGTATTTTTAAATTGTATTTTTAACTGAATGTGCACGGGAGTAGTCATGGTTGCATGTGATTAGTTTGATTCCGTTGCATGTGATTAGTTTGATTCCGTCATCTAGCTGCATGGCTGGTACATATGCCAGATATATAGCGCTAGGTTTGTTTCTTCCGAAGAGCTAGTCTTTGGCTGCGTGCGATCATTGGCGTGTTAGATGGCACACGATGAGCTGCGTGGTACGCAATTTAAGCAGCTAATCAATATTCTGTTTCCGTATAAGTAGATAGAGAAATAAACACTACTACAGAACACGACAATAATGCGGGTTGAAAACTCTCTTTTAATCTCGGTTTTTAAATCGGTATTATTTATCCAGGATAAAGGGGTGGCACATTAGTATCCGTTATTTAACCGGTACTAATACACTCCTTTAATATCAGTTAGAGACTCCAACCGATACTAAAAGTCTAACTTTTGTAGTCATAAACCTATACTAAAGATCTATTTTTTTTATTTCTTCTCATTGTTTCTATTCTTATTTATTCATTATCGATGTTTTTATATGTCGTTTTCCATTAGACATGATTTTAATCGACAATCAATTATGCAATCACAATAAAAAGCGTATGATGCATTTGCATATATACATCAATACTACTCAAATACTACATTACAAATACTTTACATATATAATTATTTATCAAATGTTATAGATAACAAACAAGCCATATAGAGTTCTACTACTTATCATCCGTAGCCTCCTCGTGCTTATCCTCGTTCTTGTCCTTCTCTGAATCCCTGGCTAAAACTAAATTGATGGAATTACATAGAGTAAGTTAGACTCTACGTCCTCTATCACAGTGGTTTATCGGTTCTTGAAAACATTGAAAAGAAGTAATGTATGTGTTGCTTAACGATTCAAAATAAAAGCATTTATACACAAATTACTCATTACTCAGGAGAAGAAAGCCAGAACGCAGTGGCAATAGACATACCTCAAATGTGGAGGAGGAGGCTAGGGCACCAAGCACGGGCAGAGAGATGGTGGCTGATGGTAAGGAGAAGCTTTGTGTGGAGAGTATGTGATGGCTGGTTCATTTTAGAGAATATGGTGACCCCTTTTAATACCATTTCCTTAAGTACTGGTTGGTGTCCCCATTTGGTACTAAAAGAGGTACGAGTAAAAATTAAAACATCAGACAAGAAACCTTTAGTAATGGATGTACGTACAGTTCAACCGATACCCGATACTAAAGGGGCACCGGTAGGAAACCAAAACGTCGAAAAAAAATTAAAATTATTTTTTATCAGATATTAGTACCGGATAGTTTTTCAGACTGATAAAAAAAGATAGATATCAGTACGGGCATGTATATAAGCGTGCGGCCCGATGCACTGAGTGGTGTTTTACAATAAAATAACCGAACTTGTGACCAGGCTGCCTCACGGACTTGAGCCCCAAACGATAAACCATCCCACACGCGAAAACAAGGCGCACTAGGATGTCACTCAATCGTCTCAGTTACTTGTTGGAGCCATCCTAACGGTGGCCCACATTTAAGTCATTGGGAGTAGATGAGGATGAGTGCTAGTAGTAGTAATCTTTTTGTTGGTTTGCCTTGGCTTAGAAAAAGTAAAAAGTTATGGCTTCTATTAATTGTGTGTCAGACCAAACTTCATTCAAGTAGGCTGTATGCAGCATCAGCCAGCCGCTATTTTACTTTCTTTATCTCATATATTTTATTCTTAACAATAGTAATATAGATTAATAGTATCAAAAAATTATTTAGTTATATATTATTAATTATGTTAGCTCTAATTTATAAAAAGATAACTAGATGGTGTCACTGGTTAATCAGAGCCCATTAATTACTTACGTATTGAAAATAAGCTAAAAAGTAAAGTATTTGTTTAATACATTTTGAATGAGCAAATATGTTTTTTGTTGGGTTCTTTTTTGGACTTCTTGCTTCACAATGCACATACTACTAGAATACACATCAGTAGAGGTTAGTGTTCCAACCGGTACTAAAAGTCTAGGTGTTAATATCGGTTGGGGATACTAACCTGGGTTGGTACAAAAAGTCTATGTATTAATACCAGTTGGGGACACCAACCTGTACTAATTTGTGTAGTACATGTTGGTGTCTCTGTTGAGGTATCAACCGATCGGCTCTAGTGCTAATGCTTCGAAGTATCAATCTCTACGGTTCGAACCAAACTGATACAGCGCAAAGATATTTGACAAAGAGAATTATGAATAGAATTGAACCGATCAACAGGATAACAAATAGATCATCGGCTAAAACTCCGATAAACACGCCGGACCAATAGATTAAACCAAACTAATTCGCACACGTCCCAGTCAACACAATAGATTAGACCCAACCGAGACAGCACCATGTTGACGATCGGCATATGATCTAATCTAATACAATCTATTGAATCGTCGTGATTGGCCAACGCATAGACTCAAGCAACAAAGAACAACATAAGAAAGTGAATCAATGCATTGAACCGATAACTAGCAAACTTACTCAACCTGCTCACAGTATCGGACTTAACCAAGAAAGGCATGAACACATTAATTAGTTTACCAAACAGGCTATCCCCATCGTGATCAGAGATCGAACTCAACCGATGCAGCCTAATCCAGGCGGAGAATCGCCCTAATGCTACGTATCTAAAGTTGGCGATACATCAAAGAGTTGATTGATTGGTTGTGGAAACTCCTTTACAATGACCCCGGACTTACCTATTTATTGCCGGATAGACACGCTATCTGTGGATAACACAAAATCCTAACTGACTCTAATTATTAGCTAACTAAACGATAACTATCATGAAGCATTAGCCCACGTTGCGCGTAGCCTGTCCTCGCCCATTAAGCCTCTATCGGTGGCCCATCGGCTCTGCCACCTAGTTCGTCACGCCGATGGTGCGTTAGTCCAAATTCTAGTGTCAATAGTCTCTAACCAGTACTAATTCCTATACATTTAGTACCGGTTAGGAACACCAAACTATACTAATATGTTTAGTACTTGTTGGTGTCCTCAATCGGTAAGCCTATATTAGTATCAGTTATACGTACCAATGATTTTTTATATCCTTTTTAGTTTTTATTAGAGACTTTAAGTACTGGTTCGAATTATGATTGGTACTAAAGGGGTTGGATAAAATGTCAGTTTTTAAGTGTGAAAATAAGTAAGTTTGTCGCTCCACCGCCAAAAAAATTTGCCAACGAGCGTAGTGCGACGAGGGACTTCCACGTCCACTTCCTTGCAATGACACCGGTGAGGTGTAGTGGTGGTGTCGCCTAAGGGCAGCACAACTGCTGCGGCGTTGCGAAAATTAGTGTGGCAAAGAAAAAGAGTTGAATAGTATAGGAGCACATACGCACAATCCTACTCCTGCTACACCATGGGCCATTTTCGTCCAGAGTGGGCCATTGTCGTGCTGGACCAGTCTAAACACAACCCATTAGTCGAGTCAAGCTGGGCTAGCCTATCATTCCAATCAATCTAATACAGGCACGACCTATAGATGGGCTAACCCAAAAAATCAAGGCTGAGTTCTGCTCTAGGTCAAATTGCTATTGTCATAGCCCTCTCTAAGATGGAGCAGGAAGCCTAGAGTCCTAGCCCACTAGAGTCATATGAAGTGAACACGAACAATCAAACGCTAGCCACGCAACCGATGCATAGTGTTGGCTCACACCAAGAAGGAGTCTTGTCTATACCTCAAAAGCTAACCCAAAAGATGAGAAACCATCCCACTATTTAAGTTTGATCGCCTCTCTCCCATAACCAATGTAGAACTATTCCATCATGTAGCACGATCGTCGGTAGGCCGAGCTCCACCATGGCGGGCACTACACCATCGCACACTATTGCCATCAGCAACTACAGTCGACATAACATGTGTCGGGGAAGGCTTTGCCGACAGTTAGTAAAATAGTCACGCTAGAAGCAGCAGGGCTAGGTTTTGCTGACAGTTTTACCCTATACCGACAGTTAAATTGTAGCCATATCCAAGACCCTTTGCTGACAGTTATTGCTTATACCGATGGTAAACTTCTACCGACAGTATGACCTATGCCAACAGTTAGATTGTTGCAGAAGCATATACTAGGAAAAAACTGATGCACCATTCAAATACAACAACAAACTGGTGCAAATACAGCAACAAACAAGATTCATACAAAAGATTTATGTACATATGTACAATGAGGTTCAAAAGTACTCATAAAAGATTCACACAAATATATTTATATTCAACTCTTTCATATATTTGCATCATATATTGGGCATCACATAGTTGTATACAAAAGTTAACACAAATAATATAGATGACATGTAGTCATATAAAGGTTCACATAAATATTAATCACATTAAGTAATTAAAAACACTTGTCCCTTACTCTTAGAACTCCATTGCTGCACAAAAGATTGCTCCTCCAAAACACTAAACTTTAAATCTAACATGAATCTTGAAACTGGAGATATGCGGACTAAGATTCATGAAAAGGGTGAAGTTAGCAGGTAAGTACCTTCTGCACTTGAATCATCCTTAAAATAGGACAAATGAAACAAAGGTGTACCGGATTTTCCATAACTAATCAGCTCTTCACAGAAAGCAGAATCAACTTCCCGAAGGGCACGGTGTATGACAATTAAGGTCTTCAGTGCAACCTGAAAATAAAATTTCAAATGAACAGTTAACTTTGGTTATTGGGCATCACCCTGAAAAGTTTTATCAACGAAAGCAGGTACAGATAAGCAAAATCATTTGTCAGGGTATTGAAAGGTTTATTGTCATTGACATCAATAGCTAATATTTCCCAATAATTGCTGCCTAAAAATTGATGCTAATATGCTAGAGATAAACTTGGAGGCAACAATCAGAACTTCAAAGGACAAGAATCAGGTCATCGGCCGATCCCACAGAAGTAAGGGTGGATATGGTGCTACATGTTTTTGTCATAGCTCAAAACTGACAGGCAATTCTTTGCTCTATCTTGATCTTTACTTTCTTGGGATGTACAGGATGGGGAAATTGTAGGCCAGCAAGGAAAAAGAACTCGCAAATTTTCGTAATTTGGGAATCTCTAACTGTTCCTCCAGTAGCACAGCAAGAAATTAAGACTCGGTTCATGGCACTCGTCAAGAATTAGTCGCGTAGATTTGAGCGAGACAACGAGCTAGCAAACGTGTATATCGGTGCCAAACCTGTGCTTGATCCCACCGGCATGTGGCAATGACATCTGCAGCCCAACGGCGGGGTTGAATGTGGTACGAGCACAACAGATCTGAAAGTATAACCAACGTGAAAAATATACTACCCAATGAATTTAACGATACTTAAACTTGCTAGCAAATAGATAGATCAACAGAAAACATAAATAGTAAGAACAATAATGGACACAAAGATTTTTTCCTGAAGTTCGGATCCTCCAATCCTACGTCTCCATTGAGAAAACCCCAAAGAGCCGAGTCTCTTTCAACCCTAATCCTCACAAAGCACTTACCTCTATAAGTCTTGGTTTTAACTAAGTACCTTTGTGAAAGTCAGAACAAGGCTTTGTACATATTTGTCGGTCCACCCACATCCCTGGGTGAATCGCGGTCGGCACCTAACCCTATAAGAGAATCTCAATCTCCAAGAGTATAAATTCGATGACGTGATCCAACGCCGTGTGCTCAAGAATCAGCGAAGAACTTGAAGCACACACCCACACAACTATCAAGAGATTGATCCAACAAAAGACACGTAGAGATTGTGTGGAAGAACACTCTTCTTCCCTCAAGATCCGAAAGAATGCACAAGGAAGAATAAGGAAGAATGGTAGGAGGTCTAGGGTTGTAAATCATGTCCCCCCTATTATGGAGGAAAAGGGTATTTATACCCCTGCATTAAATCTATCCGTTAGGGTAAAAAATCACGCACTGTTCATCCGGACAGTCCAGGCTTAACCGAATGATCCGGACCATATAAAATCAAAACAGAATGAGTGTTTCGGACAGTCCAATCAGAGCCCGGATATTCTGGGCCAAAAATTTAGTACAAACAGAAAGGTGTTTTCGAACAGTCCGGCCACGGAATAAAAAACAAACAGAGAGCAATTTTCGGATTGTCTGGCCAAAAATCCGAACATTCCGGCTTCAGAATAAATTTCAACAGAAACAAGTTTTTGAGTAGTCCGGTCAGAGTCCGGATAATCTGACTCAAAAAATAATTTAAACAGAAGCATATTTTTGGATGGTCCAGTCAGAGTCCGAACAATCCGGCTCAAAAATAACTCGAGACAGAACCATGTTTTTGGATTGTCCGGCAAGTATCCGGACAGTCCACCATGTAAATAAAATCAAACAGAAGCCTGTTTTTGGATTGTTTGGTTTTAACCCGGACAGTCCATAGTGCACATTAAATCCAACAGAAAGCAGATCTTGGACAGTCCGGCTAAACTCGGACAATTCGGCTTTTCTGGAAATCAAAAAGTAACTTGGAAAAAAATCCAAAACTTTCAACGAAAGATATTGATTTGAGCACTTAGCTTTGGATCAATGATCAACTCATCCCTCTTGATAGTACGGCATACCTAGACTCAAGAAAATATAAAATATATGCAATAAGCACTACTTGAGTCTAAGTAACAAAAAAATACTCAATTTCTTCAAGGTCGAAAGAGCTGCAATGACACTTTTAACTCTTAATTCTTGTATTCATCTTAGCAACCATGTCAGTAGTATTTGATAACTATTATCATTAAAACACCAAAATAACTTAGTGGCCTAGATGCATCAAGATGCACTTTCAATCTCCCATTTTTGGTGATTGATGACATTATGATCCAAGAAGTGAAAATAAATTGCTATCAAGATGAAAATTCAACCTGAAGCTCCCCCTAAATGCATGCATCATATACCAAATTAGTAAACACGACATGAAGCATTTAGGACTAGAACTCAAAATATCGAAATCGACATAATCAACAATAAAGCATAATACATGTTCATTACAATCCAATTATCCATGCCAACACATAAGAGTAAAATGCTATTACAGCCCATTGTTCATGACACGGAATACAAAGTTGGAATCAAAAGATAGGAAATCCAAAAGCTAAGTAATTTTGACTTGACTATGACTCCTTGGCAATTCTCCCCCTTTGGCATCAAGAATACCAAAAAGAGAGAATACAACAGACGGCTTACTCGGAGTCATCATCTTTAGCATCATCATCATCGGACGGTGAGGAGGACTGCTCTAGAGGCCGCTGCTACTGCTGGGACGACCCTGCTCTAGATCCAAAGAAGTGGGCATAAGGGTCGGTGCAATCAGCGAAGTCGTTCTCCTCGTCAGAATCATACACAGGCTCCATAGGAGGCTGGTGTGATTGCTGAAGCAACTGGTTGATCGCCTTGTTCTGTCTTTCAAACCCCTTGACTTGCCGCCGACTACTGTTCTGGCACATAGTGAATATGGCCGATAGAATCTTCTTAATGGGTGAGCCAGGGGAGCTGGGCTGCAGTGTTGATCTACGAGAAGCATGCCGAGGCCCAGCAGACGAAGGCAGAGCTGCTGAGGAGGATGGAGGAGGAGGCGCTCTAGAAGGCGGTGCCTGAGGTGTGTACCCACTGTGCGCAACCTCATGAACCATCTTCTTTCTAGTGACTCTGTCGATCACGAGCTGAATGTACGGAGCGTACACGCAACTATTGGTGGGAGAGACTGAGGTGGTCTAGATCTTGCTGCAAAGGAACCGAGAAGCACTGAACGTACCACGATCTTCTCTCATGACTGCCAGCAGATTGCGGGTTGCCCAGCAATGAGGTCCTGTCACCGAGCTTAGGCAGAAGTGTCTTTTGAAAAAGATTGTTCAAGAATGAGAACAACAGGGAAAGACCCTCTGTCTTGTCTCCAAACACGAAACTCGGCTCATACAGAAAAGGCACTACATCAGCTCCTAGCACGGGCTCGGTGTCCAAACGGTATGTTGTGAGATTATTTGCGTCTAAGCCCAAGATAGCAGCGAAGTCACTGAGTGTGACCTTATACTCAACTCCCTCTAGTCGCCAGTGGAAAGATAGCTCATTATTGTCCACGGTCTGAAAAAGAGTAGAGTAGAACTGACAAATTGCTTCCTCACACCAGTCCTGCTTGATCTCCATAAGACCATAGAGATTCTTAGCCTGACAGATGCGGATCATCTAGTTGAACACTAGATTGCCCTTTTTCTTCATGGTAGGCTAGTTGATCCATTGCATCTCGGCTACTGGGTTCCTATTGGGCAACATGACGCTCTTGTAATAGTCTTGCTGAAAGCCCGAGTAAAACCGATAATCCGACGTATCTCTCACATTTACCTAGGGATCTTCATTTCTCTTCTTCCCCACCTCAAGGGTCTGTCTCATATAGTTGACTTCAGAACGAAGATTGACCCAGCTAGCCAATGAGAGCTCCTAGACTTTTCTTTGAACAAGCTAAAGGATATCATCGCTCCAACTGGATTGTCCGGTGGCAGGCTACTTTCCTTTGCCTTTGCCCTGAGGTGGAGAAGGAGGCCACACTGAAGCAGCAGCGGGCACTTGGATGCCGATGTCTAGAAATCGGCGTGACCTCAATCAAGCAGCTTGAAACGACCTCTTGAAGCCTGCCCAGCACTAGGAGCTGGAGGAGGAGATCCTCCGGTGTCACTGTCGTCACCGGAAGAGTACTTCAGATTGTGCCTGGCTTACTTGCGCCTCTCGTCATACATGGCGACAACTGCTACAAAGCAGCAAAGGATCAAAAGTTAAATCAAGGATTTAAATCAAGAAATGAAAACTGATACGCAATGTAAACCCTACACTCGGACTGCCCGGGTATGACCAGACTGTCCGGGACCCCGCAACATCGAAACCGATTAATCTCGACAATATGGTTAGGGTACATTGTAACAACATCTAAATGACCTATTCTAACCTAAAAGATTCAGGATTAAACCAAAGACTAGAGGAAAACACGCCAATCTAGGTCAAAACAGAGGAAACCTCAAGGAGGAACTTGGAGACGAAAAGAAGACGATCGGCGCTTCCAGAAGGATCCTAGGCTCCTCCTCAACGGATCCCGTGACTCCCACAGATAAGTTTCGAATAAAACCGCCGGAGAAATCGAGAGGTGGAGTGAGGGAGAAGAGGAGAAGTGAGGAGGAGAGAGATAGCCGGATGGTTCAGGTCCCTTTTCTACAGCCTGACCCGAACAATCTGGTGTTATCCGGACTATCCGGATTTTCTGGGTGAACCGGACTGTCCGAAGGTAGCCGGACAATCTGGATGCTCAAGATCCGAACTTCTAAAAGTCCCAGTCCCGGACTGTCTAGGTTTAGCCGGATGGTCCGGGACCTCCAGAAATCTCAACTCATAAGAGTTCAAGGAGACATATGCCATGAGCTTTGCGCTAAAAATAGTATTTTTACTATAGATAATATAAACATGGATAAACATGAATAACATGGCATAGATCAAATGAATCATAAACAATGATAAAATAAATTTTGTATTTATTTAAAATTTAGCCCATTACATATGAAGATGACAATTAATTTACCATCTCATTTTCAACATGGGCATTTATATGCAAGTGTATCAAGCTATGTTGTAAGAATCAAGGATATTCAGTTCATTTCTTGACTCATAAAACCGATGCTCATCTAAGGGTTTGGTGAAAATATCAGCGAGCTGTTTATCTGTTCTCACATAGGTTAGGTTTATATCTCCCTTGATCTTATGGTCTCTCAAGAAATGGTGGCCAATATCATTGTGTTTGGTTCTTGAGGGTTGAACCAGGTTATTGGCTATTTTAATAGCGCTCTCATTGTCACACAATAAGGAGATCTTGGTGACGTTGTGCGCAAAGTCTTTAAAAGTTTGTTTCATCCAAAGGAGTTGAGCACAACAACTACCGGCTGCTACATATTCGGCTTCAGCTGTGGATAAAGCTACAGAATTTTATTTCTTGGAAGACCATAAAACAAGTGATCTCCAAAGGAATTGGCAGGTTCCAGATATGCTTTTTCTATTCACTTTACAACCGGTATAATCGAAGTCCGAATAGCTGATAAGATCAAAGGTTGAGCCTTTCGGGAACCAAAGCCCTAAGTTTAGAGTATGAACCAAATATCTCAAGATTCTTTTAACAGCAATCAAATAACATTCTTTTGGTGCAGCTTAAAATCTTGTGCACATGCAAACACTAAACATGATATTGGGCCTAGATGCACATAAATATAAAAAGGATCCAATCATGGAACGGTATACCTTTTGATCGACGTTGGTTCTTTGTTGATCTAGATCAAGATGCCCATTGGTTTGCGTGGGGATCTTAATGGGTTTGGCATTCTCCATGTCAAACTTCTTGAGCATGTATTTAATATACTTGGTTTGACTGATGAAGGTGCTATCCCATCAAAGACATTTTAAATTGCTTGGTCATACTTGTCCGGTCACCCATAATCCTTGGGTGCTCACGGATCGACGTCTAGCCGTCTAGGAGATCTCGATCTCCAAGAATAATAGACTCGATAACGTGATCTAATGCTGTGTGCTCAAGAACTAGCAAGGAACAACAAGCACACACCCACACAAATTTTTTCAGCGGGGTTCCACGCACCTAGGTTCCGGGCCTAAAGCCAAATTTTTTTAGCTCGCGCACTCACTATTCTTTGCCGACACTTTTCCATGCAATACCAACAGACCAGCCACCACTAAAGCTACGCTGACAGTTTATTTGTTGCATAGATTAATGCCAACACATTTTTTCTTGGAGAAAGTTAGTATTTCTAATAGATAATTTAGGAAATCATTACATAATTACCGACAGATCTTTTGATAAGGATATATTTGCTTTGCCCATAGATAACTGTGGGCAATAGTGTATAATGGTGTAGTGAGGGAGTGCAGCTTCGATGACCATGTAGGTTGGCCACCACAGCTCCCTCTCTGACGACATCGATATCACCATCACGAGCATGTCGAGGATGCACCTCGGCCACTGGGTGCCTCCATAATGACGTTCAAGGCCATGATCTTGCCGATGCCAGCCTCGGCCGTGGCGATTGCGGCCATGATCCGATCGGACCCAACGGCGATGAAGGCGATCTTCGAGCTAGGTGTGCCATAGGATCTAGGGAGTTGTAGGTAGAGGACAGTGGCACGGAGAGACTCCACACGTGGAGTGCACCGATGACTAGCGAGCTGCAGCATCAGGCTTAGGTGGACCTAGAACGATAGCGGGAATAGCTCCACATGGCCCCGCTAGTCTTGTTCGTCGTCTCCAGCTCCAGTCATCGTCTCGCCGACCATGCGTAGCAAGCTGATCAGATAGCTTACTGCTGTGGATAGTATATGTCCCTAAGTAGGGAGCTATTAAATTTGTACAGCCTGATCATCAGCAAGAAGCCACATAACTCCATGACAGCCAATAAATATAGCATTGATGACTAAGTCATTGACTTGACCATTTAGTTATCCTTAGAGCTTAGAGGAATTTTCTTCTAAATAGATTTTGGGTTGTTTGGTTGCCAGTCATAATTTATTAATAAAAATTATTACATTTGTCTAAGTTAAGGTTATCAAATTCTTTATCACATTTTAGCAAGTTTAAGAGAATCTTGCCATAATTTTTTAAATCAGTGACGTGTGGGACCTAATTTATTAGAAATAAATCTTACCATAATTATGGCATCAACCAAACACCTACCAAATTGATCAAATTTTCCTAACCTTAAACGTGACAAAGCATGGCTGGCTAACAAATGGCCACACTTGCCTAATCTATGTGTGGGTGATGTTCTCTTTTGCGTCTCTCTTGTGTCTTGTTCATCAAACTGGACATCGTAAAAACTTTCGATTTAGTAAGTTGGGAATTCCTACTAGAGCTTCTCCAAAAGCGTGGCTTTGATGCTAGATAGAGGGAATGGATCTGCATGCTGCTGTCGACTTCCTCATCACGGGTCATCCTTAATGGATAATCGGGAAAGAGTTTCTCGCATCGCAGAGGGCTACGCTAGGGTGATCCTCTATCTCCCATGTTGTTCATACTTGCAATTGACCCGCTAAAGAGACTCCTGGACCTAGCTACAAATATTGGCATCCTCACTCCTCTTCCATCCAGGGGTGTCCTCTCTAGATTCTCCTTCTATGATAATGATGTTGTTCTATTCCTCTCCCCTACGCAGCAGGATCTCCACAACCTTAAGGAAATTCTGGGTCTCTTCAGGAAGGCAACAGGATTGATTATTAACATTGAGAAGTCGGAGATCTTCCCCATCCGTTGTGGCAGTGCGGTTGTTGACTCCCTCCAAGGTATCTTTCTAGCAAACCAGGGCACCTTCCTATGCCGCTACCTCGGTTTTCCTCTCCACCATAGAAAACTCTGAAAAACCAATTTCTAGTCTCTAATTGATAAGATTGGAGGTCATCTCTAAGGATGGAAGGGCCACCTCCTGACCTCCCAAGGCTGCATCACGCTAGTGCAAGCAGTGTTGTCGGTAATCCCCATCTATCACCTTTTGGCACTGCTACTTCCTAGCTAGGTAATCAAGCGCATTGATGAGCTCCAAATGGCTTTTCTTTGGAAGGGTGTTGATCAAGTAAATGCAGGGCATTGCCTCGTCTGTTGGTCTTTGGTTTGTACTCCAAAATCCTATGGTGGCCTCGGAGTCTAAGACCTTCATCTCTTTGGCAGGGCATTGCATCTTCGTTGGTTATGGAAGGCGGTGACCGATACACGCCAAGTCTGGGCTGACATTCACCTCCCAGTAAACACTTCAGACAGGGACCTCTTTGATGCCTCCATTGAAATTACAGCCAAAAAAGGGAACCGTATCAGTTTCTAGAAGTCGATGTGACTCAACGGTTGTGCCCCAAAAGACCTGGCACCTAGCCTCTTTTGCCTCACCTCCAGAAAAAAAAATACATGGAGCTCGAGCTCACAAACAATAACTGGATCAGGAGTATAAGTCACTTGCATGAGACCGCTCAGTTAGAGTAATTCATCTCCCTCTGGGCCTTGACCAGCAGCTTTCACCGGGACTCTTCTGAACCGGATTGCTTCAAGTGGCGATGGACGACGGATGGCATCTAAACATCAAAATCCGCTTACTCCATTTAGTTAGCCGGAACTACTTGCCCCCCATGGCCCTCGCTCATTTGGCACGCTAAAGCAGAAGGGAAATGTCGGCTCTCTTTTCTTGGCTTTCTATCTACAGGAAGATCTTAACTGCAGATAACCTTGCCAAGCGAGGTTGGTCTCATAGACAATTTTGTATCCTTTGTGATCAAGAGGAAGAAACCTCCCCCCACATTTTGTTCAACTGCGTGTTTGCCAAAGAGGTGTGGTTCCTAGTTTCTTCTTGGCAAGCCACCCCAAGCCTTTTCCCCTCAACTAGCGTGACCTCCACGACGGATCACTGGCTTATGATCTCCTCTTCCTCTCTGGAGACGCTTCGCCGAGATCTTAACAGGATCATCATCTATGTTCTTTGAAACCTTTGGAAAGAAAGGAATCGTCACATCTTTCAAGAAGATTCAAGAACGACAATCTAGATCTTTTTTCTTATTGTGGACGATGTCGCCCAATGGAGAGCTTCCTTTAGAGACTTCGGGAGCTAGTGCCCCTAGAACCTCCTTTCCCCTTTCCCTGCTTGCTTTTCTCTTGGTCTAATGTTTGTCTTCTGCTGTTGTCTTTGTGGATGCCCTGGAACCACTCCGAGGCTTCCTGCTGTTACTCTCTTTTCTTTTAATATATTAGTAGATCTTTTGCTTCTTAAAAAAAAAATTGAAGCTAGGCTCCCCTCAGGCATTACAGGCTAGAGTTCATTCTCACCGTTTATTTGAAGATGCAATGATTTTACATATTTTTAGCGTAAATTTTGTTGCCTAAAACATGATAAACAAAAGATACACAAGTCGTGCACACACTACGCACATCATGCTCAACTGCTCAAGTGCCTACACGATAACATAATCTAACTCGCTGCGCGGAGCACTACAGGCAGTTTTGATTTGGAGAAACTTTTTGATTTTTCGAGGAGATGTTTGCTCATTTATTCAAATATCATATAAATAATTACAAAATATTCTTCATTGTCTATCGGTCAAATTAAATACATCTTAAGAATACACGATTAACTCAAATATCACAGGGATGCAATGTATTTGACCAAATTATCGAGGGCGACTTGAGAGGACCCACCGCTTTCCAAACAACCTGCCACTTTCCTCCTAAGCTCATCTGTTCGTTCCCTCATATCAGCTCCCTCCTCGCCCATCAGCTTCCTAATGGCTCTCTCGATTTCACCCCTCTTCAGCTCACCCTCCAGCTCGAACCCCACACCCCACGCCTCTTGCACGTACCTCGTGTTCATCATCTGATCTGCAAATTGAGGCCTGCAGATCATGGGGACACCCTATCTGATGCTCTCTAACGTCGAGTTCCATCCGGCGTGCGTCCAGAAACCGCCGACGGCGTGGTGGGCTAGCACTTGTTTCTGTGGAGCCCACTGGATCACCTTACCCCTACCCTCCTCCACCGCACGCTCGAACCCATCCGGCCAGCGTGTGGATGTTGTTGTGTGCGAACCCCTCACGAGGTCGGGTCGAACCACCCATAGAAATGGATGGCCACTGCTGTGCAGTGCACCGGCGACCTCCAAGAACTCGTCGGAGTCCATGGACGCCAAGCTCCCGAAGCTCACGTACAGCACGGACCCCGTTGCCTGCGTGTCCAGCCACTCCATGCAGCTGTGGTCCTGGCGCAGCAGGCTGCTTCTTCCGGCGTAGTCCACGGGAGAGAGCTTGTGCAGCGGGCCGGCCGCGAGCACGACGGCGACGTCGAGTTCGCCGCAGATCCTCTCCAGCTCGGCCGGTTCTAGCTCATCGAATGTGTTGATCACCAGACCGTCGGAGTTTCTCACCGTTTCGGTGGCTCGGGCAAGAACTTGACGAATCATTTCATGGTTGGCCGGGCCTGAGTAGAACAGGTCTCTTATTCGCAGCGGTGGCAGCTCCTTCACCGGTTCGTAGAGTCGTGATTCTGAAACATACATCTTCCATTTTTAAAAGATAATGTTTGATGTATCCGATCAGGATTTTAGGCCCTTAAAATTTTCTATATACGATTTAATAGAATTATTTTTCTAATTTACTGTATATTATAAAAGGCTTCAACTTACGAGAATAGAGTAATATTTATGCTCAACTTTCTAGATCGAATTTATGAATAAAGTACGTACCCTATATAGCAGCAATTTAATATCAAATAGAACATTTCATATTAGCACTGTCTAGATTCGTTATACCGTAAAATATCTACTAGATGCTAGATTGACAGCGTGGAAAAAATAATTAAAGGATCGTTATAGAGTAATTTGCAACGAAATTAGAACATGTGAAAAATATGATGATTTACTACTGACCTTTGGGAGGCATATAGCCTTTTTCGTGAAGCATAGGGTAGGCGAGGAAGCAGCTGAAGCAGGCGGCGCTGCCGGTGCGGAGCACGAGCGTGGGGAGTACGAGAGACGCGGCAGCCTTCTGCACGGCGAGGAGGTTGGCGTCGATGATCAGGCACGCGACGGGTGGCTTCCCCTCGTCGGCAGCGACCAACGACGCGAGCACGTCCCGGACGGACGTCGACGTCGGGGACGACTCCCCTTCCATGGCGGCGTTCATGGCGTGGATGATCTCGACGATGCTCCCGGCCGCAGCGACGTCGGGCGGGACGCCGTCTGGCACCTCGGCGAACGCGAGCTCCGGGTGGAGCGACGGGTCGAGCGCGTTGAAGCGGGTGTGGAGCACGGTGACGGACAGGCCGTCGCGGCCGTGGAGCGCGCCGGCGAGCTGCAGCATCGGGTTGATGTGGCCCTGGAACGGCAGCGGGAACACCAGCACCCTCCTCCGCCCGCCACCGCCGCCGGCCCCGCCGCCGCCGCGGGTTACTCCGACGCCGGACATCGCTGTAAGTACGCGGTGCCACTTGCTCGGCGTGTGGCTCACAGCTCGCGCCTCGGGGAGAAACTATTTTGATCCTTCAGATGCTCTAAATACTACGAAAACAATTATAATTTTTTAAAAGATTTGACAATATTTATGCTGTACTCATTATAATATTTCAAATCGAAAAATCGCTTTGTTTTTTTCTTAATTTGTAGATTGTGTTTATACTTGAATTTTAATGAAGTTAAATTTCTGTAGACTGATATGTACTACTGTACTTTTTATCGCCAAAGTTTTATACAATTTTAACTTGTACTGATTTCGGAAAGACGTAACAGAGCACTAAAATCCGTGTCAAGTCGGTGATGTCAGATTTCTGGGTGGGTCCCACGAGTAGGTGACGTGACGTGGAGGTAGATGACCAGAAACGTGAATTGCTAGGTGTAACCGTCCAATGGCGTCGCGTCACTGGTCACGTCACCACAATTCAAAAATAATTAATTGGAATCCCTAAATTTATAAAGTTATAATCAATATTCAGACAAATAAAATATTTCCGTTAGCAATCTCCACGTATGACTATTTAGGCATTCCATTGGGATTGATTCTATATTCTAAGCGTTCAGGCACCATTCGTGGTTTGTTATTTATACTGTTGGATTGTTTTTTGTTTGAATTTTTAAATCGGAGTTGGTTCTGTAAATTAAAAATAAAAATAGCTGCACGTACGCAAACACCGAATTTTTTTAATAATATATTTTTTATTCAAAATTTTAAATCTATTACGCGGATTTTAGAATTTGCAAAAATAGTCTTCTGTTAGTAATTGGTGCGCTGATATAGGCCGATCAGCCCTAGATCGGCAAATGGTATGCCGATCTAGACCGATCGGCTTAGATCAGCAGAT
>KE373023.1:1908924-1930798 GCA_000418225.1 Zizania latifolia | reverse complement strand
GGCCCAAAGGCCCAATAATATCATTCTTAGATAGTAATTTATTCTCAAGATAATATAAAGAGGTACTTAGAAACGAGTTCACCTGAAGATTTAATGTGAGTTCTAGGACGAGAGTTTTGGTTATATCCATAGTAATCATGGTTACATCATCCTCTCCTTCTTTACAGAAAACCATCCTCAGTTTCAAGTTGTGTAGGTCCTCACGTAACGCATGATCTTGTCCGTAAAATTGTGTACATGAAAGTAAACGCAACAAAATTTTATCTTATAATATCATCAGTTCTTTAGCAAATAGAAAGATCCTCCAATGAATCGAGTATATCTAGTCATGAGGACAGAAAATACACGATGTTGAGACTACATTTGAAACCTTCTTTTGCAGGTTATTTTGCTCCCCTTCTTTAGAAGCAAAGTACTCACATGGTGCATTTGACATAGGGTACAGTGGCAACAGAGGTTGATCTGACATCTTCCCTTCTTTAAAACTTTCCTAGATTTTTAAATCAAAACTAGAGAAACTCGATGTGACATGATTAGTCCTAGTAGTGCTCGCTAGTTTGTCAATTTTATGGATAATCAAAGAATGTTTTAGATCAGAACATACATAAACCCTATGCACCAAATATAGTTCTACGTCATTATATTTGCCAAAGATATGAAAAATAGCATTAGTAGGACATGGCAAATCAGATTTACAAAATAATTTCTTCTTTAAGTTACTGAGCTCACAAAGATCATCAAATTCAATATAGCCCAAAGTATGTAAAGAAGATAGTAATTGAAGTTCATCTTCTTTATTTTCATTATCAATGTGAATAACTTGCTTAAAATCAGAACTTAATGGATCAACAAAACAATCAACATGTTCCACTAGTGATTGCTCTTTACTAACATGAGTAGTGGATAATTGTAATTCATTTTGAGTATATTCACCTTTCCTAATTTCAGCACCACCGAATTTACCTACGTTGCTTTCCTCAGACGATATAGACTTATTATCAAGTGACTCTTCTTGAAGCATACATGGAGCAATAAGTATGTATTCTTTCTGTGCGCCATTGTACTCTTTCTCATTGACTTGGTTGTTCTCAAATACCTGCAAAATGTTAGTATCTAATGGAAAAGGTACAATGGCATGCTCCTCTAAAGCATGCCTTTCATCTTTGCAAGTAGGTACATCTGGTTGAGCAACGGATTTTTCTCTCATAAGTAGTTTCATATCATTTCAGGTTTGAGGAAATTTATCATGTGATGACAATGTTAAATCCTACCACCAAATTAAAGCATGAGAAGTTAAGACACTAGCGGCATTATTAATCTTTCGTTTCTCACACATGCGACGTTGACCATATATTTTATCAATTATGATTTCCCAATCAATATAATTTTGTGCACCACATCCATCATAAGAAGGAGGAGAGGCCACTATATTACCTCCAACGGTTGAAGATGATATAGCAACTGTAGTACGACACTCATCCAACTTCTTCAACTCGTGTTTGTCCTTGATGTGACCTACCATGGTTAGCGAAACACACGAAGAAATAGATGCTGAATATTTATGTCTAGTCGATTTATCAATACTAGCAGTGAGGGTAGCAAGGTTCCTAGCTATAGCCTGAATGTTACTCTGCATGGTATTTAATGCAGCTACATTTGCGTTGATCTTCTTATGTAGCCTCTGGATATTCTCTTTTGAGGCACAAACCCTGAAATTATTCACATCACCTGCCATTATTAGTAGAAAATAGAGAACAACACAAGAGTATTATCCCTATCAACTACGAAGCATTGGAAGGTGGAAACTGATGGAATTATGCCCAAGAAAATTCTGGGGGAACCGGAAATTCCGGCTGTAGCCAGAAGTTTTAGGTTTTGGAGCATCCAGAATATCCGATGGAATCGAAAGTTCCGTGCTAGCCCTAGGGTTTGGCCTTCTGGACGAACCGGAAGTTCCGGCTATAGCTGGAAGTTCTGGATTCTAGACGAACCGGAAGTTCCGGTTGGACCGAAAGTTCTGGGTCGAGAATTAATTCAATACAAAAGGTCATTTTTAGAAGTTCTAGATGTGATCTGAAGTTCCGAGGGCCGAAAGTTTTGGATCAGGCGAACAGATTAGATCTGTTGGGCTTTAATACAGATTAAAGGCCCATGATGGAGCACTATATAAGGAGAGGTGGGGCAAGCACGAAAAGGCTGCTGGTCATTGCTACTTCACCCTAACCCTAGCAGCCACCTCTCTTCTCTCCTCGATTGTAAAGCGTTGTGATCGATCTCCTCGGATCTCGCGAGTGGTGCTAGCACGCCGGCGCGAGGTGATCCTGTTCCCGGACGTATGGATACCATGGAGGCACTACTACAATAGTGGTGCTCATCTTCTTTCCATGGAGTTTGCCAGATCGTGGGATCGCGTCGTCTTCATCGTCGGACCGCCGACGAACGAATGGAGTCAGGCGGAGTAGCACGAGGACGTGCTTCATCGACTCTACTTCCGCTGCCCGAGCGCGTCTCGAGGCTCAAGGTAACGATCCATGATACCATTACACGCATGGTTCCTGGGCTAACGGGGTAAATTTTTGAAATTAAGCGCTAGCGTAGCCTCCCCATAACCTAACAGAAACACGCACTCTCTCTATACGTCTTACCAAGCTCTTAGGAAGCTCTTACCAATTAAAGCAGATGGTACGACTAGAGAGGTGGGACATTTGACGACAGCGAGGTGTGATTACAAGGGTCAGATCTGTACTGATCAGAAGTATGTGGATCTCGGAAGACAATTTATAGTAGCAAAGGATAGCAAAAATTCAATAACAGAATAGCAAAGTTGAATAAGAGTCCTAATCACTTGTCAAAATCACTGGCCGAGACTCGTCCCTAGAGCTAGTCTAAGCAAGCGAGAGTAGGGGACAAAGGATTCTTAGGACGCAGGCACAAATAAATAAGTGTTAGATTATTCAGCACAAAACAGCACCTTAAACAGCACCACTCAGCACTAATATCTTCCCAACTTATCCCTAAGTGCTCCTCCTTTTTTTGATATTCTTCCTTTTTTCGATATTTTTTTGAACTCTTTTTTTGACTAGGAGCACCAAGGAGAAAAACTAGAAAGTCTTTTGATGATTGCAGCGCTAAGGGTGATAGGGAGACAGCGCTATATGGTTAGTGCGGGAAAACTTTGGACCTCAGAAACTCAATCTTCCAGACCGAATTTGGGGAAGATAGTCTGTATGCAAAAGTTATGGCTGTTTTACCGAACGATGCGCAAATCAGAAATTTCTACACGATTTCTTCTCTGTTCAGCTATCTCAAGATTTCCTCAATAGTTTTGCGGCTGAAACAAGGAGGCTAGCGGTGCAGGGCGATTAACACAAGGCGGTTTGTGACCTATCTAACAGGCTTGCGAAGCGGGTAATTAACACAAGGCGGTTGCAATCCGAAATTGAGTTGGACTATATCTCTCACGGAAGGCTCTCGCAACAAAGCAAAACTCGGACTAGAGTCCGGATACGCGACTCTAAACCAGCGACCAAACTTGAACTAGGACACAAACTCAGCCAAGCAAAACTAAAATTAAAGGCTTGGACAGCGAAAAACTAAAACTATGAAGAACACAACGAATTTTTTTTTGCTTTTTCTGGACTCTAGGTAATAGAATAACAGGGAGAAATTGAAATACCTAACGGGCAACCTTCGCTCTGATACTACTTGATGAGACTAGGGGCTCGATCTTCCGATAGGTACGATTGGATCGACGTGAAGACGTTCACGTTTTGAGGCTTCTGATCAGCGATCATCACCTGGCAACCGCTACACCCGCATGTCTAGTCATTATCAACTATGCTCTCACGTAGTTGACCTCACCACAAAGGTTTTGTTCCTGCTATCAATCGAAGAACTTCACAAGAACAAGACAAAATGCAATCTGAATTGCCGATGAAAAAAATAAAGTACTAGCAATTGGGGTTCTACAAACCAAATGATGGTAAAACCGCAATGGCAGACTAATCTAAGCAAAACCCAAAAACCCTAGATGGTTATAGAAACATCTTATATAGTAGTTCCGGATGCACCCCTAATGTGCTCAACTGGATATACGGCCCAAAGGCCCAATAACGCAGAAAATAGCATGCTGACAGATTCTGGATGCTAAGTTGTTTCGATGATTCCCATTGATCCAGAAGAAATTTTAAGGTGAAATTAGTGCCATTGGAAAGGTGCCGAAGTTAGCTTTCCGTGCATGGATGGAACGTCGAAAATGGAATTCGTATGCGGCCTAGGCGACAATTTTAGTGCACGTTGGTCCTGGAATCCGAGTTGGACTCGAACTGGAGTTAGATTGGACTTCCAACTCGGCTTGAACGTTCTCGCTGGTTCTTATCCAACTCTTGGCTTGTCTCCGTGTGCTTCTTCATCATCTCCATGGTTTCTAACAATAATATCATTCTTAGGTAGTAATTTATTCTCAAGATAATATAAAGAGATACTTAGAAACGAGTTCACCCGAAGATTTAATATGAGTTCTAGGACGAGGGTTTTGGTTATATCCATAGTAATCATGGTTACATCAGGACGACTTCGTGCTGAGCACGAGAACATTAAATTAGATCTTCCGTCCATTGATTACTTACTTTGGTGTAAGTAACTGCAGTTGATTGGTTTTGCAGGATAATTCAAGGAAGTGTGATTTCATCCAATGGATCGACGATTCAAGGTAACAATCTACCAGAGAGCCTATACGACAAGCCGAGAGTATGAAGAAGTACATGCGGAGGAAGGAAGAGCATCGGCTAAAGGTGGAGCATGCTAGTTTAAGTTAGATGACAAATCCTCTAGGAATCCCCGAGTGAGAGCAACAACCTACTTGCGCCTGTGGCAGTCGTTGCATGCTAAGGACCTCGCTCAGAGGGGAATTAAGGAGAAGGAGAGAATTCGTGTGCCCCAACCTACATGTCCACTTCGTGGTATGGGATCACAACTAAATCACGGCTTATTTTCAAATAATTTTCTACTATAACGCTTCCCTTTCTGTTCGTTATGGCAGCAAAATGTAAGGAGATTCTCATTCCATCGGTGAATAGATGTAGCATCACCTACGTACGAGGATGGTTGGATCACAAAGACGAAAAGTCACTCGGAGTATGAAACAAGGAGGAGTGAAACTGATGAGCGAGCAAGGAGTGCAAGATTTGATGAAGAGGAAAGGCAATGGAGGGCATACCATAGGCAGTGAGAGCTCAGGTACAGAGAGAAAAGAAAACAGGACAAACGCGCTAGGGAAGAGAGACAACGGAGAAATCAGTAGGACCTGACATCCGTACTACAAGTATGCTATTTGTAATCTGTTGAACTAGTTATTGCGTCTAGTTTCTATTGGATTACTTTCGAACAGCTTCGGATATTGTGTTATGTGCATTGGAACATCTTTATCTGCCTGCTCTTCACTACCTGCTCACCATTTTAATATCCTGCACTTACACTCCAATAGGTACATTTTATGAGCTTATTTTCAGATGAGTGATTTTCTACAAAATAAATATTGCAATCTCATTACAACTAAATTTTAAAATAGAAAATGAGAAAGTTGACAGACCATCTGCAGACGTTCGGCCTTCTTATGCAGGCTTCTGTCGATGGATGATATGTTGATGTTGGTCGATCGGCCTAGATCGGCATACTATCTGCCGATCTAGGGCCGATCGGCCTAGATCGGCATACCATCTGCCGATCTAGGACCGATCGGCCTAGATCGGCATACCAATTACCGACAGAAGTCTATTTTTATAAATTCTGAAATCCGCGTACCAGATTTCAAATTTTGAATAAAAATATATTATTTAAAAAAAAATCCGCAAACACCATATAAGACCATATAAGAAGACCAAAATTTAGCACTACGCGGTGGGCCAAATGTCAGTCCATTAAGCAAAATTAAGCATCGTTCCCGTTAAACTGCGCTATTGGACCAAAATTCGACCCATTAGCGTCTCATTCAGCCGAACTTCGGCCTCTGTTGCCTACGGGTATAATTTCCGCGCGTTAAGGTTTATTTGGAATGGAGTATTTTTAAATGAATTTTAAATGATTTAGCTTAATTCCTATGAAAATTCTGTAAAATTTCTGTGCTCCAAAGGAGCTAAGTAACATTAGTTGTGCTAGGAAACATATAGATTCACAATAATTATTTGGGTCTGTCTCTATGTTTTAAAAAATGACTTTACATAGATATGTTTATCTTTTTAGAGAACGAGAATATGAAGCCAACTGCTTATTTTATGATGCGTCAGATAAATAAATAAATAATGTTTTCATATATCTTAGATTTCTATTGTTTTCTTTGAAGATGATTTATATTGTTTTTTGTGTGATTGTCCATCGCCAAAATTTTTAACGACGTCCTCAACAAATTATTAGCATGAGGCTCTTTCAGAGACTACGCCATGTCCTGAATTGAATTTTTTTTTTTTTTTTTGCAAAATGATATTTGAGGTTTTTGGAAATTTTGCTTATAAACTCCATGCTTTACAAAAAAATCCAAAAATATTTTTTTCTAGCATAAAATTACCTCAGGAGTTTGAATTTTGCATCCTTTTATTCATCTAAGCGATATTGTATTACACTATTATTATTTCTATGCATTTATTTATTGTTTTGTATGCCTATATGCTTTTAATTATCAATATTTCTTTATCAGTAAATAGACAATTTCATAGAAAATATTGAAACTTTTGCCGGAATTTTGTGTACCATTATTTGGCAACATTATATGCATTTTACCTACATGTAATTTATGCATACTTTGGAAAAATTAAGGTGACTATCATCGTGGACTAAAGTTCATTAAATGCATATTTTTGACATAGGCATTCATGTCAAAAATCGCATTGTAAGCGAGATGGTCTATATTACCATCGGTTATGTCTCACAAGATCACTTCATTCAATGATTATAAGATTAATCAAGCATTTCAATTCTCCCGTCATTGATTTATGATACTCTCATGAATAAGTGGGCATGTTAAAGAATGATAATGAGATTAATCAAGCATTTTAATTCTCTCACCATTGCTTATATATGTTACCCGCATAAATGATAGTATCTTAAAGAAAGAAGCGTACTTGTCCTTTTGACCAAACTAAAGAAGTGGTTCAAAGTTATTGTATTCATCCATTTCTCATACAGGACGGATGCGTTAATTAGAATACCGTTAGAGAATAGTATTCTATAGTGCACATAATATGTATTTTTGTCTCCCAGTAAGGAGATATAGAAAACTCCCGCTGAATGCGACTAAAATCAAATGCAACTAATCATTAGATCATATAAAAATATATGTATAACTGATTGATAGTGAATGTTAGTTGCGTGAAGCTCTAGATGACGCTCATGAGAAGAACATCACCTCTGAACCATCTAGCATTGACGTTGGTGTGAGAATACCGTTAGCGGGAATCCAAATGGACCCCTTTATGAGTTTGATTGAGGGTCAGAAAGTTGTGACCGCTCGTATAAGTGAAGAAAGAAACACAGTGAGAGTTTAGGCATGTTCGAACCATTAATAGACGTAACACCCTATCTTATGTGTATGGTGGACTCTCTTTGAGGCGAGAAAAATCTCGTTGGGGGATTACAAGTCTCGGCTCAGACGTCGGCTAGGAATAAGTCAAAAACCAGTTCTCCCTACTGATGTGCTACTAAGGCCCTTCTCTTCTAGAGACGTCGGCTAGGAATAAGTCAAAAACCCGTTCTCCCTACTGATGTGCTACTAAGGCCCTTCTCTTCTAGAATTTTCCTCTTCTTTCTTCTCTTGGTCAAAGTCCTTCCCTTTTATACAAGCAGGGACACCACATCGACAGAACCGAGAAAGCTACAATATTTAAAGCTATACTTAGGGGCCTATAAATAGCCCTTAGACTCGTGTGGATCACACAATCTCTAGATTTGGGAGGTTCAGATATGAAGTTCCTTGAGCGCAGCTCCCGTCGTCTCAAACGCTTCCCAAGGAATAGTCATTATCGATCCCTCACCCGTCAGAGACTAGTGGGAGGTTAATAATGACCGGTTTGATTTAATAGGTGGAGTGATGTCATATCACCTACACCAGAATTTTGCCTATGCAAGTAGATAATTGTCATGTTGCCTTAAGTAGAACGGTACGTGAAAAGTAAGACATGAATGTGGGACTTGCCTTGATGCATCTACCACTTGACATGTGAAAATCTCTCAAGCTCCTTAGGATGATCCTAAGCTCAGGGTGGTTAAGCTTGACGATCCTGTCACAAGCTTACGATTTTGGGGATTTCATCCTAAAGTCACCAAGCTCGAGGGAAGGCACTTGGGGGTGGAGCGCTTGAGGATAACTAATAGGAGAACAAAGACCAACCCCTATCACTAGAGGAGCGATAGCTGATAGGATCACGAGAAACTCAAGGACTCGATAGCACCCAGGTTAACCATTAGGATTCAACATCTGCAGGCATTCATCCATGGCTTGACCTAGGCCCAAAGACATTGAGCGTGATGACGGGGCGCCACAACGCCCTTGACTACTTGGGAGTGAGAACCCTAGGTTCTAGAGTGCCGACAACAACTAACACCCTTACTATTATTCACAAAAATAATGATATATATGTTGTATAAATGCAATCGGGATACGTGAAATGCACTATAAAAAGTGTGTTGACCCAAGTTCTATTATGCTTATGAATTACCTAAAAGTAATGAAATAAAGACATTGTATACCAAGACATGTGAAAATCATTTAGATTTATTCACCAAATCTCATATAACATCTATCTTTAAAGGATATTGCACACTTCATGGTGAGAAAATTCACATAATATTAATACAAAGAATAAAGTCTTAGTGAAGAAGATTAAGTACCTAAACAAATCCTGAAGATAACATGAAGCATTTAAGTGAATTGTATTATTTTTCCATAAATAGGTTTTTTTGAAATTTCTCATAATAATTTTTTAACGAGCCAATTCGTGTAACCATAACGCAAGATATATCTACTTTTTCCAATTTGTTTCCACTAAATATTTTGGAGTTTTGATGATACATATACATATTATGAGAAGTGCTCAAGGGAAAGTGTTAGAAAACCTATAGATTCACAATAAGTATTTGAGCTCATCTCCATCTCTTAAAAAATTAACTTTGTCTAGATATGTTTATCTTTTAGAGATTGAGTTTATTTATTATTGGTTTTTATTTATATAAATCCATTGGCTCATTGTATGAAGCAAAGGATAAATAAAGAAATAAGTTTCCTCCCATATTCTTGTATCTTTACTGTTTTTCTGTATTATTGTTTATCGTCAGAATCTTTAGACTACAGCATTGTTAGTTTTATGCTCAGCGTGCTACCATAGTAACCGTAACTTTTATAGAAACTTTTAAGCATTTATACTGTAAATAATAGATTTTACAATATAACTTTTATGTACTAACCGTGTACGAGAACTAGAGAATAAAAATAATAGATCATCTACATTTTTCGTTGAAAAAGGGCATAAGACAAATTCATTAATACATATAAGAACTCCTTCCGTTTTAGAATGTAAGTTATTCTGAGCTTGCCTGGATTCATCTATATATTCATTTATATAGATAAATCCAGACAAGACCAGAATGACTTATATTCTGAAATGGAAGGAGTACAAAACAAACCAAAAGTAGTAAAAAAAGTCGAGGGAGAGAGAAAAGCGGCTAACATCATACGGAAAATATGTCGCTATTTTTTATGTTTTTTACGGTACATCTCTTATAAGATAAGAGTTGTTCCAATATATCTGATCCATTGATTTTTTAAAAAGACAATAAAAATTAAATAATGTATTAACTAGCTATTGTAGGCTACATGCTTTATACAACTTTTTTCTTCATTGATTTCTTTCTTTAAATCAATAGGAGTAAAATATGGTTACCAAATCTCTTTTAAAATAAACCAACAAATAAATAGACATTGATAATTTACATCATAAAAATATTAAAATAATAAAATGATTATGAGTGGTCTATTGTCTTCTAGGCAGAGATGTCAAGTGGATATCATGAGCACGTGTAGTATATACCCATACACGTGAAAATATTCATACATGTAAGCCCATTACACGTCACGGATAAAAACCTATGCCTATAGCCGATACATGCGGGCATCCTATACTCACGGGCAGTATGGGCCGGCGGGGGGCAGGCGGGGCCCGACGTAGAGGCTGACACAGGAGCAAGCGTGGTCTGGCGGGTGGTCCAGCAGGGCTAGGAGGAGGCCGGCGTGAGGGCCGACGCGAGGTCTGATGGGGGCTGGCAAGGGGTCCAACGGGAACGAGGTTAACTGGTGTGAGGGATGGCGGGGAACGATGGGCGCAGGGGATGGTGGGGGTCGGTGCGTCACTGACTGAGACAATGGAGTGGAGTGGGGCCAGCAATGGGGGCGGGATGTAGTCGTCAACCACGACGGCGGTAGGCGGGAGGCGACGACTGGGTTGAGAAAAAGAGGATAGTGGTAAGGTTAGGTTAGGAGTGATTTATATAGTTATGTCTAATGGATAAACGGACGAAGCTTACCTATACAAATACTCGTTACCCGTTGCATATAAAGTATGACTCAATATCATACTCACGGTATAAAATTAGAAACATGCAAAACCCTAGTAGTGTTTTCACTCGTAGGTAAATAGGTAATCGGGCATAATTATCTTTTATGTTTTTAATTTTAATCCTTTAATCAATTAAAATAAACGATGCGGACTTATTTAAGTACACCTTAAAATTTGTCTTTTTTAAAAGCAAAACACATCATTATTCTAGCTCCATGCCTGTGTCGACATGAAGCATGAAGCAGATCTGTTCATTATTGACATAATGCCGGAAACTCACTGACAACAAAGATAAACACACTAGAATCAGGGAATTACAGTAATTAAACAATATTGCTAAAGGGACATAATGTGATTAACTAGCTTGTCGATGCTGAGGCAAGAAGAGCCAGCCTTTGTGATGCCCTCGGCCGCTCTGCTCTTCAGCTCGCCGGCTCGCCGTCGCATCTCTGCGCCGTCGTCTCCTTCCATGAGCCTCCGGATGGCGGTCTCCACCATGCCCCTCTCGAGCTCGCCGCCATCGAGCACGAGGCCGGCCCGCCACACGTGCTCCACGTACCTTGCGTTGCCCGGCTGGTCGCCGAAGCATGGCCGGCACAGCATCGGCACGCCGGCGCAGAGGCTCTCCAGCGTGGAGTTCCAGCCGGAGTGCGTCAAGAATCCGCCCACGGCGCAGTGCGCCAGGACCTCATCCTGCGGCGCCCAGCTGACCACGGCGCCGCGGCCTCGCGTCGCGTCATCGAAGCCGTCGGGCAGGGTGGTCTGCGTCGGCGCTCCGCGGACGAGGCCTGGGCGGAGCACCCAGAGGAAAGGGTGGCCGCTATTGGCGATACCCCACGCCATGTCGACGAGCTCGGCGGCGCTCATGCTGGCGATGCTGCCGAAGCTGACGTAGAGGACGGATGCCGGGGCCTGCGCATCCAGCCACTCCAGGCAGCCACGATCCTGCTGCAGCAGGCTGCTCGACGGCGCCGCCGGGGAGACCTTGTGGAGAGGGCCGACGTCGAACACGGGGACATCGATGTCCAGCCGGAGCGCGGCCAACTCGGAGGTTTCCAGCGCGTTGAAGGTGTTGAGGATGAGCCCCGACGAGGTCCTCGCCGCCGCGACGGCCCGCGACAAGATTTCGCCGATCAGGTTGTGCCCGTGGTCACCGCCACCGGTGCCGAAGGTCATCAGTTCGCGGACGCGGTACGGCGGCAGCTCTGGCACCAGCGAGTCCAGCTTTGACTCTGCGCGCGCGCAGTTCACAAGCTCACGTTATTTGCTACTTGTAATGCGAGGTGACAACTGACAACAGCACCAGCAGCGTTCGTACAATCGTACCTCGAGCGGGAAGGTAGCCCTTGTCGCAAAGCATCGGGAACGCCGCGAAGAGGCGGAAGGAGGCGGCGCTGCCGGTGCGGAGCGCCAGCGTCGGCACGCCGAGCCGTCGCGCGACGTCCATCATCGTCAGCAGGTGCGCGTCGGCGACGAGGCACGCCACGTCGCCGCAGCCGGGCGTCGCCAGCAGGGCTGCGAGGCGCTCACGGAACGGCGCCTCGCACGAGCGGTTCAGCTCGAGGATACGTGCGACGGACGCCAGAACTCCGTCGTCGCCGTCACCCCGCGGAATGCCGTCGTGGACGGGGACGAAGTCGAAGGACGGATGGCGGGACGGGTCGAGCGCGTTAAAGTCGGGGTGGAAGACGGTGACCGCAAAGCCGCGCGCATGGAGGACGCCAGCGAGGTGGAACATGGGATTAATGTGGCCCTGGAACGGGAGTGGAAATACCAGGACACGGCGGCGGACGCCGCCGGTGGCGGCGGCGTATCTTTCTCCTTCCGTGGCCATGAACAGTAAAGGTAAAGCAGTTGCAGGATGCAACACTGGATTCACTTTGATGGGGTTATGGAATATGGAGATAGGCGCGGACAACCCACAAATATAATCTTTTGTTACATCACACATAAACAAACACAGCTCATATAATGCGTCATATGTTTGACCGTTTATATACTATTTAATGCGTACACATAAATAATAATCAAGCATGACAGTATATCTGTATACTATTTTATTGTTTTTAAAACAAATGAAATCAAGCATAATTGATAGATCGACATTACGCACTACTGCTAAGCCGAACTGATAGATAGAAGAGATATCAATATGAGGTATGGCAAATGAGCGCAAATGGAGTTCTGTGCAGATTTTGAGGACAACTTTTCTAGATCTTGGATCATCAGTCTGTTTGTACTGTAGAAGTTCTATGAGAAACCAATGTGTACTGATGAAAAATAATGAAATGTGTATTTTGTTAGAATAGTATGTGTGTTGACTAACAAAAGTAATAAAGTATGTATTATTCAACAAGCTGATCGGCTTCAATTTTGCTTACCTTTGGAAATGATTTTCCAGATGTGGTTCATTTCCAGTGGGCCACCTGTGCAAGAACATTTTCACATGCGATGAAGTTGTGTGGAACGCTCGTGGATTTCCAATATCCACAAGCATTTAGGTTGCACTGATAACTTGTAGAAATTGAAAAAAAAACACCTGTATGTATCAATTGACTTTCGATAGACAGGTAGTTGTTAGTAACTAGATATCTAATTTTAACCGGTGATTAATCAACCAATAGTGTAAATATAAAAATTTTATATGTGGTTCTACCCAACTGTAAAAAATCTTTGAAAAACGGTTCTACCCAACTGTAAAAAAATCTCGTAGTTGGCAGCGACTTGCGACGGGGATGTGTGATGCCGTAACGCGGCTCGATGGGAAGAAGGGGAATGCGACCGCTGCGGCCTCCAAATGACAATGCTCGTGGCGGCGCGGTTGGACGGACAGATCTTATTCGGCGGCGTGCGTGCAGCGTGGGGTCAACTTGTCGGTGGCTGTGGGTAAACGAGATGGGCCGGCAGGGGGGATGGGTCGAAGGCCGGAAGAATGGAGGAAGTTAGGCCAGTTTCGGCCCAGGATAAGGATAGGAATTTTAATTGTATTTTTTATTAAAATAAAAGTGTAGTATTGTTTGTTTGCTACTCGTACTCTAGTTGATAAAAGCCTACAAATTCTGACTAAAATACATTTATTAATCCGTTTATTGCTAATTAACAGCTGACTAAAAATCAGTGGTTACAAATAACAATGATCCTTCTTGCTTCAACGAGCTTGGCATCAAAACAACTAGCACACGTAACAGCAAAAGGAGTGGAGTCACGTTCAGCTATAGCGTGTTTTGGCACCTCGTTAAAAAATAGATTAGTGTTTAATATCTCTTATTAATCCTAGATACACTCTCTCTACACCTACTTTTAGGTCTTTTAACTGAAAAATCAGTACGTAAAAATTATACATAATATAAATGATTAATTAATGTACATTTCAATCTTTCGCTAGCTCGATCCATCTTAACAACACAATTTGTAGTACTGGGCACGTTCGTTCTGGAGATGCGCGGCGCGGGTGCCCATGGACAGCGTTGACATTTACACGCAGCCAAAGGATAGAGTCACTGGATCAGGCCCAACACCCCAAGCATATACTGCTCGTGCCATACTGCCATACCAATTTACTACGCTTATACAGTAGTAGTTTTTATTTTACATTTTGTGCTGGCTGGTCTGTCTCGCCGTCCCACGAGATCGAATCAGCTGGCACTTCTGACGAGATACGCCATGTTTCTCCAAGGACGAGCTTAGGTAGATCTACGAGAGAAAAAAAAGTATTTGTAGCTCTCTCGCTACCAGGGTTCGCTGTAACTGGTATCGTTGAATATTTGTTTATGGCGGTTATCGGTTGGTAATATATTAAAATCGATTAAAAATTAAAATCTAAATCTTTAATTAAAAAGTTCTGATCGGACTGATTACCGAGTGGTTATGACCAGGAATCACTTGGTTTGCACTGTTTACCGGACGGTTTTGATCGGTCACCACATCTAGTAACTGGCTAGTTAGGGTCAGGGCTGTCACCGTTCTTAGGTCCGTTACCGGGCTCGGACGGACACTAACTACGGTTACCAAGCCGTAACCGACCTAATCTGACCAAAATTCATATTTCAAAAATTGAATTTAAATCGATTCGTTAAAATGGTATTCACGGTTTGGTACTCGGTTACCGTGATACGAGGCTTGGTAAGCACTAGAACGGTACCAACTCGATAACCACAGTTCTAGCCCGATAACCAAAGTACTAGGCTCAGTTACCACGGTGCCAGCTCGGTAACCAGTTAGGCCATTTTAAGCAAAATTTCAAACTGTGAAATCGCAGAAAGTTATTTTCTGAGATAAATTATAAACTTACGATACTATAAATTTTATAAATTCATAACTTCACACACAAATTAAGAAAAAAACATAGCTAATTGATAATTCGAGCGTGTGCTAACACATAATGCATGTGAGCATTTCTAACATATTCCATTCAAAGAGCCGTGCATATATGCAAAGAATCATATACCAAATATATGACAATAATGCAGAAGCTCTGCATGTAAAGAATCAAATAACAATGCATCGAAAAAAGATTGAAAAGTGAATTATTTTTGTATTTTGTATGTTTGTTTATCTTGTTTGGTTCATAACTTTATGATATTTTAATAATTTTGAAAACTAATTTCACCATAAATCATCTTAATTCACCTACTATTTTTAGGAAGTTTTTCTTTTTTTCATTTTTTCAATTTTTTCAATTTTAAATTTGAATCAAACCGGTCGATTCGACCGAGCAGCTCAACAGCGAATCGTGGGCTCCTACGCAGTAGCCATGGTAGCTGACCGGTTTCTATAACCCTGGTTAGGGTTGGTAAACCAATTGGTTTGGATTGGTTACCGACTAGTTTTCTGTGAAAACCAGTCAGGCAGATTTCTTAAAAAGTTTTGTGAAAATTAAAGAAAAGGGCAAGAATGTAAGTAAAAAATTGTGATTCAAATATTTAAAATTTTGGAGTGATGTTTTTTATCATTATAAATTCAACATGATAAGCACAACCTTGTACATGACAATCATAATTCACATGCTCAGAACACATGCCACTAACAGGTTTACAAATTCATACATTCAAACAAACTTACCTCATCAATGTTGCCACCACATATTATAGGTGGTGATGTATTTCTTTGTAGACATGAGTTGTAAACTATGTGTAGCGAGAAGGTGTCCTTCATATTCCTCCCAAGTTTATCCCATTTAAGCTGTAGTGATTTGCCATTTTTGATATAATATTATATAAAATTAAGGATCTTGTTATTCATATAAGCATAAAGTAAGATGAGCTTCTAGTATGAGATATTGGTGTGGATAAGGATAACCATAATTGCCACACACTATGGAGTCACTACTAGAGCTAAAGGCATCATGTGAATGGTACATTGATTGTTATCCTTGGGAATCTGAGTAATTGGTTGATCTGAGTATCTAGCTAGTGAAAATCTAGATAAGCTAGTTTTTTCAGTTTCTAGATTTTATTTTATTTTTAGATTCTGCGGCTACTAAGAGCATCCCCAGCAGGTCATTCAAATTTTGACCTCTATATTTCAATCTGCATACTCATCTAAAAAGATTCCCCCTTCATATTTTATCACACTCCAACAGACCATCCATATTACACTCTCCATACCATAATTTTCTATATTTTAATAATATCTTCCAACTATCAATGCAAACTTGATTCATCTTATCTATATTTTAATAATAGCTTATAGCAGGCTGCTCCGGATAGCGTGAGGAAAGAGAACCGCCAAAACTGGCGTTTTTCTCTCCAATATGGATACCCATCTATTTTTGGATGTTGTGATGGAGGTCCCGCTGAAGGCTGATTTTGAAGAGAGAAACGCTATTCTGAGAATAGAGGGTGGGATAGAGGTCCTGCTGGGGATGCTCCAATTCTTATAATCTAGGTCCACCGTTTGTTTTAGCTTGAGACACTACTAGAGAATTGACCTTTTATCCAACCCTTTTAGTACCTATCACAACTAGAGCTGGTACTAAAAGTCCTCTACAATAGTTAAAAAGAATAAAAAATTTATTGGTACGTGTAATCAGTACTAATGTGGGCTTTTAGTACCGATTAGGAATATCAATTAGTACTGAACATATTAGTATAGGTTGATGTCCTCAACCGGTATTAATATTCAGATATTTAGTACCAGTTGAAGACACCAACCTGTACTAAACATATTAATTGTACTAAACATATTAATACATGTTGATATCTTCAACCGGTATTAATATAAGAATCTGTAGTACCGGTTCTTGGTTGGTGTCCCTAAAGCAAAAAAATCTAGCCAACATAATCTTTAGTACCGATTCTTGGTTGATGTTTCCAATGAAAAAAATTCAGCCAACTTTTCCTTCCCATATCAAGTCTGTTGCTTTAAAATTTGAATCGAGCTCTCTTATAACTCCTTGCCCTCCCGCATCTCATTCTCATCCCTAAATTCCACACTTTGCCATTTCTTTCTTGGCCCTGCTCCACCGGCCAGCACCTCCTACTCTCACGTCCAAATTCTAGCCACTGTTGCAGCAAGCAAGCAACAATCACAGCATGAGAGCAGCAAGCAACAGGGAAGAGTAAGCTCCTCACGCCCTCATTTCTTGCCAACCTGACTTGTGCCTCATGCTCCTCATCTTCTTACCTAAGCAAAGGGCGAGGCCTGGTTTGGCGGCAAGCCTATGACTCGTGCTAGGTCACCGGATGGCCCTGCCATCACGGGTGTTCTTCTCATTAGTGCCCATCACACAGGGGCAGCTACAAAGGTAAAACCGTGAAATTTTTTTGCTACCATGTTGTTTGTTGTTTGATCACGTTTTTGTTCTTACTATCAAAGCTGAACTTGTTATTCTAGTTGCATTGTTGCAAATACATTCGACTCCCCAAGTTCTAGTCCCTCCATATTGTAACTTCATAAAGTGTTGTGGATGTTTGTATCACAACTATGAATGCACTATTAGAGATGTTTATAACTTTAGAGTGACTGATTAATGAGATGAAAACAGCAGTCACAAAATAAAATAAAAACATCAATCACAAAATGAAATAAAAATAACAGTCACAAAATAAAATAAAAATAATAGTCACGAAATAAAATAAAAACAACAATCACGAAATAAAATAAAAGCAGCAGTAATGGAATAAAATAAAAAAGGAAAGACATTTTAGTACCGGTTGGAGAATCCAACTGGTACTAAAAGGCTCCCCTTTAGTATAGGTTGAGAACTCCAACCGATACTAAAAGGGTGTATTAGTATCAGATGCTAATGGGTCACCCTTTTAGTCTCGGATGGACAGTACCGATTCAAAAACCGAGACTAAAGGGTTTTTTTTAACTGGTACAAAAGATATGTTCTCTAGTAGTGAGATTCTAGAAGTAACTGTAGCTATTAAAAGCTGAAACAAATATATCCTAAAACTAAGAGAGTAATAAGATCAAAAATGGAGCTCAGTTATTTTTTGTCACAAGTCACACAACAACGTTATAAACTTAACCTATGGATGAATAGTACGTTAGTTAGATGTTCGTTTGTCGTTTCAGCTGCTTGTTTCTTCAAATTCATTCCCGTTTTTTCCAATTTGTTTCTTTCTAGTTTTATGGGCCTTTATCAACACTTTAACACCCTTTGAAACAATCTAGCTACGAGCTGATTAAAGCATAAAGTTTATTCATATTTCATACGAGACAAGGTTTAAAACGACATTATGAGATTCACCAACATATTAATCGTATTTCTAGTTGAGCCTCCTTCCTCAATACAGACCGCTGCCTTGTTCTTCAAATCCTTTGCCTTCTGCCTCATCTCCCTACCTTCTTCCTCGCGCAGCAACTTTGTAACAGCCCTCTCGATCATCCCTCTCTCCAGCTTGCCCTCTAGCTCAAACCCTACCTCCCATACCTCCTGGACGTACCTGGCATTGATCATTTGGTCTGCAAACTGAGGCCTGCAGATCATTGGAACACCATCGCATATGCTCTCCAGAGTTGAGTTCCATCCGCTGTGCGTCCAAAAACCGCCGACCGCTCGGTGCCTGAGAACATCCTGCTGTGGTGCCCAGGAAATCACCGTGCCTCTGCCGCGTGTCGCCTCCTCGAAGCCGTCAGGAAGAAGGCAGCTCACTTGCTGCAGTGAGCCATGGACCAAGTTTGGCCTGATCACCCACAGGAATGGCGTCTTGCTGTTGGCCAAGCCCCATGCCGTCTCCAAGAGCTCCTCAGGATCCATGGATGCCAAGCTTCCGAAGCTCACGTAGAGGACAGATTCTGTCTCCTGCTTGTCCAACCATTCCAGGCAGCTTCGATCCTGAGCTAGCAAGCTGCTGCTCTCCATGCCTGCAGAGATCTTGTGGAGTGGGCCAACTGCGTACGCTGGAACACCTAGGCCGTTGGCTATCTTTTGGAGGTCTGAATTCTCGAGGTCGTCGAAGGTGTTGACGATGACACCGGAAGAACGCCGTGACGACTCAATTATTCGTTCTAAGCAGGTAGCCATCGTGTCATGTGTAGTTGTTGCGGAGAACAACACGTCTCGCAGACGAAGTGGAGGTAGCTCAGTCAGTGGCATGTCCAGTTGCAACGGATCTGGAATTTCATGGAAAACAAGATCATCCAATGAGTTACTTTTACAGCTTTACATAATTCAAATTCGGAATTTCAGAAAAAATCACTTGGTTTTCCAATATTTACTTTTATCTTGATGATATATGGTTGCACGTCTCTCTTCCTAAAATTCGAAGAGCATCAACCACTATCAGAATTAAATAATTTGCCACTTGTCCGAGGCATATGGCGACCACCCAAAAACACTCGATAAAAAGTTTGCTAAGTATTATACTCAGCAAATTACGTTCGGTAAACGTTGTGTCAGTGGTATTATACCCGATGGATTAGCTACATCAATGATATTATCCCCGATGGATTAGCTAGCGTGTATCACGCAACTTGCAAGAGTACATTACATTATATAGATAATCCAGATTTCTAGTAGTCCTCGAAAAATAATAGTATAATACAGAAGAACAGAAGAAGCTAAGCATGTAGTGTAGGTTTCATTCTCTGTTCTACCTATTTTTTACGGCCAAAACCATGGCAAGTTTTAGCACTACCAAAATTAGCTAGGTCGTAGTGTTGCCTCAACTACTTTTTTGGTTTGCTACCAATTAGAAAAGTTTGGAAAGGTTTATAGGGCTGCTAAGGAATTAATGTTACCAAATATTGGCATTAATCCGAACGAATGTTAAATACTATTGAAATTTCCAAAGAGAGTAAGTTCGGTAGCAATCCAAACCTGACAATCAAATCTTGTCTGTCTTCCAGATCTAGAGAATATGGTAGTTAATAACATGGGATCTAGTATTAACTTTTGTTTGGTATAACTCTAACTTATTCATCTTCATCTTCAAAGCCTTTTAATCCAAAAAAAATAGGATAAACTAGAGTTGAAACACATGAGTTTCATCTCCACCTCCACATGAGTACCTAGGTTTTTTATTGGCTTGTCAAACCTATTAAAACCCCTTTTTAGAGGATTGGATAACTCTAACTCTACTTTTAAACTGAAACTATTGGTTCCTAAATCTAAAAAATTGTTGAAGTTAGAGGTGTAAATATATTTCAATGTCTAAATAAATCTAAAAAAACAAGTTCTAGCTCTAACTGTATTTTTTTTTTTTGAGCTACAGATTCCCTACTTTAAATTGAAGTTGGAGTTAGAGCAATATGACAAACGGGACGTAAATGACCAATTGGTGATGGGCTAAGGCCTAAGGCTGCATTCGGTTGTGTTGAAAAGTTGTAACATACTGAGATTCTCGGGTTCTAATTTGAAAACTTATTTAAATAAAAGTTTAATTTGAAACCTTGTTTCTTTTTGCTTTTGAAGTTGAGTGCCAAAATAATCCAAATTCCAACTACCTTGAATCCATCCGATTTGACATATCAACATATTCAAATATATTATATTTAATCATAGAATATTATATAAAATAAATGTATATTATTTTATTAAATCTGAAACGGTACTTCTGTATTGATCAACAATAGAATATTTTATTTTAAGATTCAAACCAAAATAGCTTTCAAAGTGGAATTACGAGATCCAGTCCTCACTTTCAAACCAGCCCAGCCATGTGAAGTCAATGTGCAAGATGTCTGTCCCTACTAGAATACTGTTGCCGCAAGCTTGCTTCAGGTTGACATGTGAATTGCCGCTGGGAAGTTGACCTCACCATTGATGAACTGTCCATTTTCCATGTCAGCCATATGCATAATGGTTTTTTATTACTAGTTAAAATAAAGTATAAACCCAAAAATATATAGCATGCCACGTATAAACACATATTGTATCAATGCATACTAGATCAAGTAAAGGGTATAATAAATATTGCACCACCTAAACCATCTTTTATAGAGTTGGAGTTAAGCTACTAGCTAAATATAATTTCTGTTAAGATCGGCTCCACCGTAGAGTTTTGGAGTAGAGGTAAAAATGATGAAGTGAAGCCCTCTCCCGAATAGACCTTAATATATTACTACACTCGGTTATATAGGGTATTATTAGTTGCACTATCAAAATTTCAGGGTTTGTATGCAATGTGTTTGCCTAGTGTTATATGCGGCACAGAACGCTCAGCAAACGTTGTGTTAGTGAATAGTTGTTTGATGAGTGTTTTTATCTGTTACTCCACAAACACGTTTGCGTGCCAAATACGGCACTCACTCGGCAAACAAATTTGTTGTCACACGTCTGGACTGTAACGGCCGGTTTAATTTGCTGAGTGCCAACGCACTTGGTAAATCCAAGACTCGTGTGTACCTCGGGATTGCAGCGGGAGGACACCCTTGTCGCAGAGCTCCGGGATGGTCATGTACGCGACGAGGCAGGCGGCGCCGCCTGTGCGCAGCGACAGCGTCGGCACGCCGAGCCGCTCGGCGACCTCCTGCATCCAGCGTAAGTTGGAGTCCACCACCAGGCACGCCGCCGCCGGCGCGTCGTCCCCGGCTGCATCCTCGGCGAGCACCTCGCGGAGGATGTCCTCGAACGGCGCGCGCAGGAGCTCGTTCATGCGGAGTATCATGCCAGCAAAGTCGCTGTTGGCGCCCCTGTTCGGGAAGGTCTCCGCCAGCGCCGCCGCCACGCCGGCGCCGACGGTCACGAAGCGGTACCCCGCGGCGGCAGCCGGGTGGCGCGCCCGGTCAGGCTCGTTGACGGCGGCCTGGAAGATGGTGACGTCGAACTCCCCGTGGGAGCGCAGCACGTCGGCCAGCTGCAACATCGGCGTGATGTGCCCCTG